>VMBQ01005846.1:0-43830 GCA_007657795.1 Dreissena rostriformis | reverse complement strand
CATAGCGAAAAGTCCCAGTCTTTTTTATCCTATTACCAGATAAAAATTGACAAAGGATAACAACGATCGTATAAACTTGAGCTTTATACTATCGCTCTTTTTAGATCATTTGTGGGTTTTTCCAAAAATTGACGGAAGAACAAAATCGTCAAAAAATGCGATATTTAATGATTATTAATGGAAAAAGGGAGGAAATAATAGAATAAATAGAATATTATGTGAGTTTTGGATTAAGATCAAGTTTATCATGCTCGGCCCGAACCATGGTTGCGCTCGGCAAGCCTCGCGCTAACATGGTTCTAAGCCTCGCATGATAAATTTGATCTTTATCCAAAACTCACATAATATTCTCTATTTATCCTCTTACCAGATGAAAATCGATAGGATAACACCGATCGTATAAACTTGAGCTTTATCCTATCGCTATTTTTAGATCATTTGTGGGTTTTTCCAAAAATTGACGGAAGAACAAAATCGTCAAAAAATGCGATATTTAATGATTATTAATGGAAAAAGGGAGGAAATAATAGGATAAATAGAATATTATGTGAGTTTTGGATAAAGATCAAGTTTATCATGCTCGGCCCGAACCATGGTTGCGCTCGGCAAGCCTCGCGCTAACATGGTTCTAAGCCTCGCATGATAAATTTGATCTTTATCCAAAACTCACATAATATTCTCTATTTATCCTCTTACCAGATGAAAATCGATAGGATAACACCGATCGTATAAACTTGAGCTTTATCCTATCGCTATTTTTAGATCATTTGTGGGTTTTTCCAAAAATTGACGGAAGAACAAAATCGTCAAAAAATGCGATATTTAATGATTATTAATGGAAAAAGGGAGGAAATAATAGAATAAATAGAATATTATGTGAGTTTTGGATTAAGATCAAGTTTATCATGCTCGGCCCGAACCATGGTTGCGCTCGGCAAGCCTCGCGCTAACATGGTTCTAAGCCTCGCATGATAAATTTGATCTTTATCCAAAACTCACATAATATTCTCTATTTATCCTCTTACCAGATGAAAATCGATAGGATAACACCGATCGTATAAACTTGAGCTTTATCCTATCGCTATTTTTAGATCATTTGTGGGTTTTTCCAAAAATTGACGGAAGAACAAAATCGTCAAAAAATGCGATATTTAATGATTATTAATGGAAAAAGGGAGGAAATAATAGAATAAATAGAATATTATGTGAGTTTTGGATTAAGATCAAGTTTATCATGCTCGGCCCGAACCATGGTTGCGCTCGGCAAGCCTCGCGCTAACATGGTTCTAAGCCTCGCATGATAAATTTGATCTTTATCCAAAACTCACATAATATTCTCTATTTATCCTCTTACCAGATGAAAATCGATAGGATAACACCGATCGTATAAACTTGAGCTTTATCCTATCGCTATTTTTAGATCATTTGTGGGTTTTTCCAAAAATTGACGGAAGAACAAAATCGTCAAAAAATGCGATATTTAATGGTTATTAATGGAAAAAGGGAGGAAATAATAGGATAAATAGAATATTATGTGAGTTTTGGATAAAGATCAAGTTTATCATGCTCGGCCCGAACCATGGTTGCGCTCGGCAAGCCTCGCGCTTACATGGTTCTAAGCCTCGCATGATAAATTTGATAATTATCCAAAACTCACATAATATTCTCTATTTATCCTCTTACCAGATGAAAATCGATAGGATAACACCGATCGTATAAACTTGAGCTTTATACTATCGCTATTTTTAGATCATTTGTGGGTTTTTCCAAAAATTAACGAAAGGACAAAATCGTCAAAAAATGCGATATTTGATGATTATTAATGGAAAAAGGGAGGAAATAATATGATAATTAGAATATTATGTGAGTTTTGGATAAAGATCAAGTTTATCATGCTCGACCCGAACCATGGTTGCGCTCGGCAAGCCTCGCGCTTACATGGTTCTAAGCCCCACATGATAAACTTGATCTTTATCACATAATATTCTCTATATGTATGGGTACATCATGAAATTTGGTAAAAGTATCGTTATGCTTTTTCCTACGTTGACTGGACAATATGGGTAAATAGTTATATCAAGTGTGCCATTATGGACAGATGTAACACTGGCACCCAGTTTTAATATTTTCATTACATATACTGTATGTAAAAGGTTTCTCTCATTTGTTCAAATAATATATAATCAGATACATGTATAGAATTCGACTTATAAATACGTATTGTTTAGTTGGGTTTCAAGGTCTGATTTCGTGAAATGACGTTGTTTTGCGAAAGTGAGTGTTTTCCCAGTATGGAATTTTGGGCATACATATCTAGTGTTTCGTTTATTCATAATTAATGTACACAGATTAATACACCAATTATTTATAATTAACACGTACCAGTCCTTCCCAAAACCGTCGGTCCTCGGCTTTTGCCGATAATAAATTGGAAAAGCCGGTAATGATTCTAATATTGCAGGACCTCGTGGCCGGTAATAAAACTATGGCGAACTTTGGAATTCCATAAACTATTGTCAGAAAAGTATCAATGCAAAAGTAAGATTTTACCGAATTATTAATAACTCCGATAATGTAAAAGTTTTTTCATTGGTTTCATTGTTTTTAAATGACGTAGTAAGTGTATATACGGGATCCGAAGATTTTTGCGAAGTCGTCATAGCGAATAACATACTTCGTCATCACTAAATGAGTACATTACGCAAAGTACAACTGCGTCTTATTTTTGTCATTCTTCTAAATCTTTCTTTTTTGGGCCGGAAATGATCAGTCCGGGCCGGCAATGGCTGCATGATTATTGGACCTCCTGGCCGGCAATAAAAAAAATGTTTGGGAAGGACTGACACGTACGCATCAATATTACGAGGCTGAATTCAAAATAATAATGCCTGATGTTCAACGTAAATATGCTATTACATGTATATTTAGCAAAATATTAAAACAAGCAATAAATGTGCTTACTTGTTGTTCCGTTGCCCATTATTTTCTCCTGTATACTTGCAAACGGCAGTTTCGGTCCTGTAATATCGCCCGTGACGAGTGGTGACCGGGATCTGAACGTGTTTGTGTTGACCTCTGACCCGGCTCGTGTGCTGCCCACATTGCTGATATCTCGCACGCTTTGTTCAATCCCTGCAAAAGGCGTAAACAAAATGTGATTATTCTTGTGTACTTATTGCAATCAAAATGAGCGTTTGAAATGCATATTGAAAGGTATGCGCGATATAAACAAGAGATGTGTTTGTCATAAACACAATTACCCCTATTGCGCCGCTTTGATTATTTTTTTTGACCTCTGACCTTGAAGGACGACCTTGACCTTTCACCACTCAAAATGTGCAGCTCCATGAGATACACATGCATGCCAAATATCAAGTTTCTATGATCAATATTGCAAAAGTTATGACCATTTTTCGAAACCTAAACGCAAAACCTAAACGCAAAGTGTGGCGGAATTTCAGACAGACAGACGGATAGACGGATGGACAACCGGACAGTGCAATCACGATATGCCCACCTTCGGAGGCAAAAAAAGTTGACTGGTGCGTTATTGAAAACGTATAACGATTAACTTTTTCTTAACGACATAATGGTTATTGATTGATTTTTAAAAGCGTCTTTACAATTCTATAAAATAAAGTTTAAGCATACAGTTGTAAAATGTATCAGATACATGCGTATGTTATTTCGCGTTGGTTGCGAACATACGCGTGAAAACACATAAGTATCGTTCTTTGACAACTTGGTTTAATACATGTGCGTAAAGTCTCGCTCTAGATTAGCATGTGCAGTCTGCACATGATTATCAAGGACGACACTTTCCGCCTTAACTAGATTTTCGCTAGGAGGAGACTCCCTTTAAAAGAATAATTCCATAACATAAAAGTGGAAAATTTCGTCTCTGATAAGCCTGTGCGGACTGCACAGGCTAATTTGGGACGGCATTTAAAGCACATGCATTACGCCCAGTAGTCCCAGAACAAGGCTTTATCAGGTATCCTACCATCCAGTCTGTCCAGGATCGCCTGCATTTTCCGGTCCTCGGAGTGGCCCAACATCGGAATCTGCGGGCAACAGCCGTTCAGGAACGAGAAGATCCCGGAGAACATCGGCTGCTTCTTGGGTGGCCCTTTACCTCCATCCGGAGCTGAAACGAAAAAAGATAGTCTGAAATAAGAATCTTCACAAACTTCACGCAGTTCCGATGACTTAGCTTAGAACCATTTGCAAAATGGCAAGTATCTTTCAGTTTTTATTCTACATTAAAGTTACCATAAACCGAACTGCCCAAATAATACAAAAATCTCCGGTAAGACAATTTGTGGAAACTTTTCCAATAAAAAACCACAATTATGTTTATAAAGGATTCAGACGCTGATCTCGATTATTGGAACTCATCAGTCCGCGAAGACGAGCAAACTAACTGCGGCAATAACGAAATACCGTTAGGGCCATCGTGGTTACACATTAAAATCCAGAGGGCGACAATGCGATAGTACGAAGGCGACAATGCGATAGTACGATGGCGACAATGCGATAGTGCGATGGCGACAATGCGATAGTACGATGGCGACAATGCGACAACGCGACAGTACAGTGGCGACAATGCGATAGTCATCGTACTTTCGTCATCGTATTATCGCCTTGTCGCCATCGTACTATCGCAATGTCACCATCGTATTGGCGCACTGTCGCATTGTCGTCATCGTACTGTCGCATTGTCGCCATCGTACTATCGCACTGTCGTCAGCGTATTATCGCACTATTGCATTGTCGTCATCGTAGTATCGCATTGTCGACTATCGCCTTCCGGTACACAAACTATTCTTATTGCAGAAACAAAATAGATGACTTTATAAAGATGTTCTTTGAAAGAGGTTACAGTTATAATGAAATCAAATTCTTATTATGTTATAGAATGGGTATTGATGTAAGGTATGCCGAACTGTAAAGTATTTTTAAAAGTGGCTCCATCTAGGAAAAAATAAGATGCGCGCAAGGCGATAGACGGCAATGCGTCAGTACGATGACGACAATGCGACAGTGTGACAATACGATGGCGACAGTGCGCTAGTACGATTGCGACAATTTGATAATACGATGACGACAGTACGATAACGCGATAGTACGATGGCGACAATGCGATGATACGATGGCGACAGTACGATATGACTATCGCATTGTCGCCATTGTAATATTGCGTTATCTTACCGTCGTCATCGTATTATCGCACTATCGCATTATCGCCATCGTACTATCGCACTATCGCATTGTCGCCTTCTGGATTTTAATGTGTAACCACGATGGCCCTAATGGTTTTCCGTAGGCAATATATTATCATCGCAGCAGATCGTTCATTACACGTGACCTTGTACCTGCTGCAGATTTACTCTCCCTGGTTCCCCATGACACGTTGTTCAGGTTCCCAAGCGAGTACAGCATGAGAATCATCGACATGGAGGGGATCGCCAGGAAGTAGAGGAACCCGTGAATGATGCACCAAAACTCCTGCAAGAAATAGAAATCTTGAACGAGGTTCCCACAAACCTTAGGAAAACTAGAACCGTATTCAGTATATTAATTTGTATGTACTTTTAACACATGATGATAGAAAAGAGCAAGAAGTTGATACTCAGAAACTAAACAGTCCTTAAAGACGGTGATACTCTACTGACAACTTCGAAGCCTGCACCTAACTGTAAAAGGACCAGTATCAAAATATTGTAATAAACGGTGTTGGCGCTAGACGATACCCTCAATCTAGTTTATCCCATAGAGAAATGGGCAGGCACTTGAGGATATGCGAAACCATTGGATGTATGCACAGAACCATAGTTTCATGTCTTCCGCATGAAGACGCCAGGAGCAAACAAAAATAACCGAGAAAGCGACAAACGGATTTCTAAAAAAGAACACACATAACTCTGGAACTACCTGAGGATGTATGAAGGCTGCGAGGATGAACACCCCGGCGATGAAGCACAGGAAGGCGGTGGTTACGGAGCACCAGCCGTAGTCGGCCGCCTGGCGGAGCAGACCCACGATGACTACCATCATCACGAGGCTGTACAGCGTGGAGAGAATCGCAGCGTATGTCAGCTGGGAGAGAAATTGAGCCTTTTTCTGTGAAAACTGGGCTTAAAGGGACTGTCCACTAGATAAAGCGTCGCGCGACGCGAAACGATATTTTGGGAACCTACGAGGATTGCTTATATAGCTAAAAAATACATCCGCAGTAAACATGAGCGTCCGTGGTCGAGTGGTCTAAACAGGTAGCTTTTTACTCTAGGACTCCAGGAATCCGGGGGTCAGTGGTTCGAGCCCTGTTGAGGGTTACTTTTTTTCCTTTTTTTTCAATTGTTTTCTTGTTTTTTTACTGGAGATTTTTAGTTCAAATGTTTAAAATAATCAAAATAAAGCATTTAAAGCATTTAATGACAAGCTTCAATACATGCCAAAATCTAGTGGACAGTCCCTTTAATGCATGTGCGTTAAGTGTCATCCCAGATTAGCCTGGGCAGTTCGCACAGGCTAATCAGGGGCGAAAGTTTCCGCTTTTCTGGACTTTTTCGTTTAATGAAGTCTCTCGAAACCGGAAATCCAGTTTAGGTGGCAAGTGTCGTCCCTGATTAGCCTGTGCGGACTGCAAAGGCTAATCTTGGACAACACTTTACGCACATTGATGAAGCCCAGTTTTCCCGGAACAAGGCTCAATTAGAAACAGTCAAAATTACTTAAAGCATAAACATGTTTATCAAAACAACTAGCAAAATAAAAATTAACACTCCGTAGCTGTGGAATGAACTAGTATATTACATAAACAAAGAGTTACTGTGGATATATAAAAAACAAATAGAGTATAAAACATTAAAACATTGACATTGCTAGTATTAGTGACGTGCGAAAGTGTGTTTATTAATATTCAGATGAGAGTGCCATATCGGCTAGATCAGTTGATAAGCGCTAGACTAAAAATCCGTACATGGCGGGTTAAAACCAAACACGGCATATTTACTTAGTCTTTGTGTGGAAATTTGCCATGCACATATTTTTACGACCGTTTTCCCTAAGCCCAAGTCTCACATTTGCCGCTGTAGCACCGGTTTATCCCGGTTTGATAGATGTTTTTTTTTAACGCGGTCACATATTCCCGGTGCTGCCCCGGTAGAGCTACGTTTATCCCGGTGACGCCCCGGTGAGTCCCGGTCGTAGCCGGTAGTGCCCCGGTCGATTCCCGGTCGTAGCCGGTAGCGTCCCGGTGGATCCCCGGTGAAAGCCGATGGCGTCTCGGCAGAGCACCGGTGACATAACAAGCCGGTGACTCCCGGTTTATCCCGGAGGTATTAAACATTTTAATAGTTTGCCGGTGGAGCCCCGGGTGTCCCCGGTTCATCCCGGAAGTTCCCGGTGGAGCCCCGGTTCATCCCGGTAGACCCCGGATTACGCACCGGGCCTCCAACGGTATCGCAAAATGTGATAGTGAGACTAGGCCTTAACATTATGTCGGGCGATAGTCAGTAATGTGCGAAAGATATCTGACTCTCGTTATATGACTGAAATATTATCGAATACGGCGAATATTCGAAACACAAAAACAAATACTTAAAGTAACTTATTATCCGAGCCGAGTTCTGGGAAAACCGGGCTTAATGCATATGCAGTCCGCACACGCTCATCAGAGACAACCATTTCCGCTGTAATGATGGTTTTCGTTCAAAGGAGTTCTCTTTTAAACGAATATCCAGTTTAGTCGGATAGTGTTGTCCCTAATATGCATGTGCGGACTGCACAGACTATTCTGGGACGACACTTAAAGCACTAGCATTAAGCCCAGTTTTCCCAGAACGAGGCTTCTACTTATCATCATTACCTGTGTGTCACTCTTCGCCTTGAAGCACAGAATCACCATGATTGCCACCGGAACAGCATTAACGAGCAGGGCCACCCACAGGTCTATGGTTGGATAGGCGAGGTTGATGGCACCCAGTATCATCAGGAATATGGTGCCCGGCGTCAGAATCGAGGACACCATGAGTAGAGCCTTGGGAATTAATAAACACACACATTTTGCGATCAATTAGAGATACTTGTAAATGTTAACAGACAGCGAACAAACTGACTGGTGCAATGTTGTTTGTTTAAGATATATATATATATATATATATATATAAAAGAACATGTGTATGCAATGTTTTAATCACGTATAGTACAGTAATGCGACGCTGCTAAAGAAAGAGCAACTGTTGTCATTAAATGCGTGTAGTAAAAACGGTAATGCGACATAAAGCTTCCTGTATGGATCACCGCCCGTCTCAATTTCTCATAATCTTTTCAAATACATCAACGTTTATTGTCTTCCTAACAAACGGTCTGGTTGGTGTATGTAAACGTCTAATTCTAAATGATAAAGCTTAAATTAAACAAACATAGCAACTCTTATCACCTGATAGAACACGTAGGCCATGGTAATGTCCGGATTCTTCTTGATGACACTCTTCCAGTCGGTGAGAAGGTCAAGGATGTTGGCCATGGTTGAGGGAGTCCACCGCCGCCGCTGGTTGAAGAACTCGTTGAAGCCCTCGGGCGCGTACGTGAGGGCGTCCGAGGCGGCACAGTACTCCACCCGATGACCTTGCTGCAGCATCAGGGTGCACAACCATCGGTCCTCGCCTAAGGTAACATACGATAGAAGGTCAAGCTATGCGTTAAATTATACACTGATCAGTAACTTCGCTTTGATGCAAATAACCTCCAGCTGATGTAATTGTACAATAGTAACCAATAAGAACACAGTCACTTGATTTATAATTCTAAAAGTAAGCTAAATCCATGGTCATTCATATTAAATAAGACATTTTCAGAGCATATCAATTTGCTCATCTCTTGTTCATTTAAATAAGTCATGTCATGACGACCGCTGCTTACCCTGGTCGTACTGCACGTAGTGGCGCGCCTCCGACGGCGGTGTGGTGTACCGGTTCATCACGTTGTCATCCATCAGGGCGGAGCCTCGAAACAGGCTGAAACATCCGGGGCTGCACAGCACGCAGCCGAACTTGTCCTCGGCCGCCTTCTGCAGCCAGTGGCTCACGGCGTACTCGAACTTCTGGTACCACACCATGGCGCCGTTTCCGATCGGATGGATCCGACCACACGCTGCTCCGACATAATGGTTCTTCCGCATCCGGTCGATCAGCAGCTGCACCGCCTTCGGGTGGAAGTCCACGTCACCGTCCAGGGCGAGCAGGAAGGTGTTCTCGGCGCGCTTCTGGAGCGTCTTCTGCTTGATCTTCTCGCCGTTCTTAGATTTGAAGAGTTCGTAGCCGAGGAAGTAGTACATGTACATCACCTGGAGAAGGCACGGAAAAGTGTGTGTTGTTTCAAACAATTCAATTGCGTTATAACCATTGAATGTTCATTGAGAATAATAAAGGTGAAGGTTTTAAGCGGATATAAAGCAAACCTCTTGATGTCTTCGAAAAAAACACATTTACTAAGTAAATCCCCAAAAGTCCGATTTATCAATGGATACTTACTACAAATTTTACTTCAGATGATATATTGCTGAAAATGAATGGCGGTCTTCTCTGTTTACCTGACTCCACCGCTTCCGGTGGCGAATGTACGTCTTGTCTTTGAGGTGCGCGATCAATTTGTTTTGTCCCGGAAGTTTCCAGATGAGTTGGCCGCCGTACGGGGTCGGCACAACTACGGGAGGACGTTGCTTGAAGGTTGCACCGTAGATTGCACTGAAAAATTAGCAAGGAAAATTAGTAAGCTCAATGGATACTAAAACTGTAACCGAAAGAAGTGTATGAAACTTGGCTCTTTAAAAGTTTAAGTGGAAGAAGAACATGAGACTTGGTAATGAAAATTTGCGAGTTCAAGTAGTATTTGAGACTTGGTACTTAAAACGTTTAAGTGAAGGTAGTGTATGAGAATTGGTAAGAAAAACTTGCGAGTGAAAGTAATGGACGATACCAGGTACTAAAAAAGTAAGAGTGAAAGTAGTGTATGAGACTTTGTACTGAAACATTTGGGGAAAACAGGTATGAGACTTTGTACTGAAAACATTAGGGAAAAAGAAGTGTATGAGACTTTGTACTGAAAACATAAAAGAAAAAACAGTGTATGAGACTTTGTACTGAAAACATTAGAGAAAAAACAGTGTATGAGACTTCGTACTGAAAACATTAGAGAAATAAAGTATATGAGACTTTATTCTGAAAACATAAGAGAAAAGGAAGTGTATGAGACTTTGTACTGAAAACATTAGAGAAAGAGAAGTCTATGAGACTTTGTACTGAAAACATTAGAGAAAAAGTAGTGTATGAGACTTAGTACTGAAAAAATTAGAAACAAAGTAGTGTATGAGACTTTGTACTGAAAACATTAGGGAAAAGAAGTGTATGAGACTTTGTACTGAAAACATTAGGGAAAAGAAGGGTATAAGACTTTGTACTGAAAACATTAGAGAAAAAAGAAGTGTTTGAGACTTTGTACTGAAAACATTAGAGAAAAAGTAGTGTATGAGACTTTGTACTGAAAAAATTAGAAACAAAGTAGTGTATGAGACTTTGTACTGAAAACATTAGAGAAAAGTAGTGTATGAGACTTTGTACTGAAAACATTAGAGAAAAGTAGTGTATGAGACTTTGTACTGAAAAAATTAGAGACAAAGTAGTGTATGAGACTTTGTACTGAAAACATTAGAGAAAAGTAGTGTATGAGACTTTGTACTGAAAACATTAGAGACAAAGTAGTGTATGAGACTTTGTAATGAAAACATTAGAGAAAAAGAAGTGTATGAGACTTTGTACTGAAAACATTAGAGACAAAGTAGTGTATGAGACTTTGTACTGAAAACATGAGGGAACAGAAGTGTATGAGACTTTGTACTGAAAACATAAGGGAAAAGAAGGGTATAAGACTTTGTACTGAAAACATTAGAGAAAAAAAGAAGTGTTTGAGACTTTGTACTGAAAACATTAGAGGAAAAGTAGTGTATGAGACTTTGTACTGGAAACATAAGAGAAAAGAAGTGTATGAGACTTTGTACTGAAAACATTAGTGAAAAGAAGGTAATGAGACTTTGTACTGAAAACATTAGAGCAAAGTAGTTTATGAGACTTTGTACTGAAAACATTAGAGAACAAGAAGTGTATAGGACTTTGTTCTGAACACATAAGAGAAAAAACAGTGTATGAGACTTTGTACTGAAAACGTGTTAGCGAAAGTGGTTTATGCGATTTAAAAAACGTGCTAGATGTGACATGGAAATGAAAACATGCGACCAAAAGTAGTGCTCGTTAGTTGGTACTGAAAACGTAAAAAGAAAATTATGTGAGTTGTGGTGAGCCTTTGCATATGAATTGTTTGTGATATCAAATCAACTAAATCCATAATTGCAGTGGATGATTCAAAAGAAAAGTATCGATTATCGAAAACGGTCTTCATCTTGTATGGTTACACTTTTATAGAGCTGTTAACAATTATATTTAAACTGTTAATAAATACAAAGGTTTTCTTTCCATGTTATAGAAACATTAATGACATTTCAATAATTATAACCCAGTTTTGTTGTTTAATATTCGGTATTTTGTTTGGTGATTATTTTTTTTTTAAATAAGAATTGTGTAAACAGACACTTTGCTTTTTTGAAATATCCGTCCAAGCATCTTGATAAAATATCAGTCATTTTTTATACTGATACCAGACGAAAAGCCCTTGTGTACCAATGTGCGTAATGTAAAACAACTAATATGATTAAAACCAAATGATAATGCCCCTACCTCGCAGAAAGCTCGACACATTTGATGAGAAGTTTGACATACTGGTTGACCTCGAACTCGTATTCGTGAGGCTCATGGTCCTTGAAAGCATCGTCAAAAAAGATGTGTGCTAAAAGAAAATGCGACGTGAGATATGTGGCGTGTTCTGAGATAACTGGGCTAAATGATTGTGCGTTAATTGTCATCCCAGATTAGCCTGTGCAGTCCGCACAGGCTAATCAGGGAGGACAATTTCCGCTTTTATGGAATTTTTCGTTTAAATGATGTCTCTGCTTAGCAAAAATCCAGTTAAGGTGGAAAGTGTCGTCCCGGATTAGCCTGTGCGGACTGCACAGGCTTATCTGGGATGACACTTTACGCACATTCATTTTGTCCAGTTTTCTCAGAACACGACACACATCTCTTAACTCGCCTGAGTTTAGTTTCAGTATGCGACAAAACAGTTCAAACGTTCTTTTTTACGATGTAAAGGCAACACACTAAATTAAATGGACACAGTTTCGCCAATTAATTACCTTCAAACTCATAGTAATCAGGGTCGCGCCTCTGTAGCAAGACCTGGGTGTGTTTTCTTGTCGTTTGGTCCTCATCCATTCTGGAACAAAGTAAGTATGTACTCTGAACGTTTCAATCATCTTTCCTTTTCGTATCAGACACCAAGCATGTTTTTGGGACGCGTTCCTTTAGATTCAAAAAATAAAAGCTCTCTAATTTATAAGTTACGTGCAGCGCTATAGATAACACGCGTATTTGCTTTATTACGCAATTAAAATAACCAAAAACGTAATTACATTCAAAATAAAGCGTACAAAAACGCAAATACAAATTTAATCACGTAATTCCCGTAAACAACATTGCGTCACGAAACGCAATTCTTACGAACACGGGGCGTATTTTTAGACTGGTTATTTTCCGTACAAAAATGTACCGAATAGTTATATGCCGTCCTGTGAAGAAAATAAGGCAGTCTTTCCAGCGGTTATCAATCGTTGGGGTATTATTGTAATAATTCGTAGACCCGTCCGATTTCTACTTTCTTTTTCTGAAATAATCAAAATGGCCACTCGTGGACGCAAAAAGAGAGTCGTTACACAAACGGAGGAGCAAAACAGTCGGAGTTATTCAAACGCTATGCGGATTAAATTTCAACGCAAATTAAGCGTCTGACCAAAATATTAACGACGTGCATGTATTTGTAAAGCATCTGTACTTTCGTTTTATATAACAGTGCATAATAAAAATGTCTAAGCTAGGTCTAAAGACGTCCGCGATTGTTGCGCTAAATATATGTCGATCGCAATTTTTTTCCAACCAAGTACGCACGCCCGAATATGTGCCGAATCATTCGTGTTATCAATTTGTTAGAAACAGTGTTTGTAGCAGTTGAAAGAAGCTAGTCGACATCCAAAAACATGACAGAAAGTCCGTGATTGAAAAAACCTGTCAAAAGTGGAAAAAGTCATATCCCTGGTTAGAAATTGTTGACGTTGATGGGATAGAAAAAAGTTGAAATGTACATACTGCATCCAGTCTGTGCAACAGAAGTAAAGCAGCAATAATTTTGAGGTATAAATGTTAATAACTGATTTCACCCTATTTAAAAACTGAAATTTAAGGACCAGACTTTGATTAGTAATTCAGTTATTGTTTGCTGTTATGTACAGGTACCTTTTTGAATTCCATTTGAATAAATAATATAGTGACCTTAGTAGATTTATATTATATTATATATGTCATTCCCTAAATTACCCAACTGAGTAAAAAACCAGGGGTGAAAAACACAATTAAGCTCAAAAGAAGGGGGTGAAAATTTTTGCTAAAACTCTATTGAATTTACAAAACCCTATTGTTGTCAAAAACAGGGGGTGATTACCCAATATACCCCAAAAGTTATCTATAGCGCTGGTTACGTGACCATGTTTCTGAAAAACCGCTATTTGATAGTTCTAAGTATAAGAAATGTTATTGTATCATCATGGTAAATGAAGATGGCTTTGATAACTTCTTTTTGAGTTGAAGAGTAAAATATATTAACGCATTACCTGAGGTTTAAAAAGAGAGGCTATATTTTAAATCAAAATCAGAATAAATATTGTGTTGAACTTCATTGGGTTTTAATGAATACAAATAAATATATAGTACTGGCATATTATCTGACTATATTTATGATTTAATTTTTTTAATGCCGCTCACTGTCCAGCCATATCAGCAAGAAAGTTATTAACGTTTATTTCGTATTATTATTCTCTATAAATCTCGACTTTACTCGCTGCGAATTGTTTTAGCGGGATGACCTAATTTTAGCTCCACTAAGAAAAGTTGCGGGGAGTAAAGTAAAGATTTAAAGCGAATTTTAATTCGAAATAAGCTCTTATCACCTTTTTACTCATATGGCTGGAAAGTGAGTGTCATTTAAAACTTTAACAAAAGTTTAAAAGGGTATAAAACGGCGAAAAATAACGGTCTCGGCATGGACGTTGCCATCTTGAATATCACGTGATTACCCCCTCTGCTTACAGAAATCATCTTTTGCGCTTAAAATTAACATTTGCTCACAAGATTACCTGTAGATTGACTTGAGGAGCTGCACCATCTCGTTCTCGTTCTCGTGCCACATGGTGGCGCACATGTAGATCAGCGGCGTCTCTTGCGTGCGCAGCTTTTTTTCCAGACCTTTCTCGTCCTCTTCGAGTTCAATGTCGTCGAGCTTCATGCCTTTCAATTTATTCTTCTGTAAAATGAAACGAAAACTTAAGGAATATTTTAACGCGTTCAGCGCAGAATGAGTGTGTAAAATAAAGTTTGAATTGTAAACATGTTTACAAGTTTGTTATGTACAAGAAGATTGTTCAAAACGTAACTTGTTTTGAACTTTTTTTTTAATGACTCTAAGTTTGTTTTTCTGTAACAATAATGCATAACATGCTTTGTCGGACCGTATTTGGTACAAAAACGAATATGGTACATTTGTACCATATTCGGCCGAATATGGTACAAACTTGTACATATTCGTTTTTGTACCAAATACGGTCCGACAATGCTTTGTCTGAAATTGCGTTTAAAAAAGTATGACATGCTTTGTAGCTTGTTTTTTTTGCAACATACATTTGTATCATTTCAAATAGATGTTTAATTTAAATTATGTCGTAAAGATTTGTTTTCCTGTTACTAAATGCTTAAATTTCTGTTTAAAATTCAAACATGTCTTGCAGTTTGTCTTCCTGTAACAAAGTGTTTAAAACGAATTTAACATTCTAACATTATTTCCCCTTATAAAGTTTGAGCTTCTTTATTCGTGCATTCAAGTTGTGGCTTCACATAAAATACTGTGTCCGTGTGTGTGTATTGTATGTGTGTGTATATTTATCAATGCAATAGGGTTTATAAATAGATGTTGATATTGGAGACGGTGAGACATACCAAAGCTCGGGATTTCAAAATGCTGTATTTAACCGGCGTACTGGTATGGATGTGTAAAACATGGAATGGTTTGGGAAAATTATTCTACAATTCGTAATCGGACCGAAAACGATGTGTACCGTGACATCAGCCCGCTTTAGCTGTTCAATCCTTCGTCTGTTCAAGAGCATGGATTGGTCCAAGAATATCCCGCAGTATAGTGGTTGAACAAATAATCTGAAAAAAGGAGTTTGCCAATTAACAAATTTGAATACATTCGTTGCTGAAGAACTGCAACACAATCATATCGTTGATATTTAATTATTTATTCTAGGCGATAAAATGCAATTTGGCCAACATCCAAAAATAATTGAGATGTAGATTGACGAACTAAGACGAATTATACATATACACATGTTGTTTATTTTATTTTGTTAATTGAAAGGTTTTATTGCACCGTTGTATGGAGAACACAATTATTTTAAATATAAACTATGACATACTTGTCTGTTGTTTGCAAGCGCTCCTTGCCCGGTATCCAGACGTGGTTTGTGACCAGAATGAGAGATACAAATGCAGCAGCATACATCACAAGCAATGTCCACTGTTCGCCTATAAGGCTTTGGAAGAAATCACCCGCTCCAGAATTTACCCATTGCGGAAAAGGCAAAACGCAGAGTTTCGGATCAGCGTTTGATGTTAAAATCCCACCGTACATTCCTAGTATCAGTCCGATAGCTGCTGGGGTAGACACCACTAACGGGAGAGAGTATCCGATCACCTGCGCCATAATTTTGCAGGCGATCTTGCCCACTTTGAAGGTGACCACTCCCCCAAGGGCGCCTATAGTAGCCGTCACTAGGGGAAGGTATTCGTAGCACTGGCCGAAAGACTTTGCGGATATCAGCTCCACGTGGCCGATGGTGGAGTGAAGACTGGCAGAGGCCGCCTTGTAGTACAGGGCCTTCAAACAAGCGTTCCCGTCGTTGCAGCTGATACCGTAAATAGCCGTTGGTAAAAGAATAGTAAGCATCATTTTCCAAATGTTTCCATAGAGCATGAGCTTTGTTCGGTACTTGCGCATCTGTCTCGCCAGGCGGGGGACGCCGATGGAATCCTTGTCACCCTCCTTGACGAAGTTCTCCCACCAGTATACACTGGTCAACACGGGGCCGGCTATCAGCAGGATCTTGTAGGCGATTGTCTCCATCTGATTCACGTGGTAGAATAACACGCCTGCAAGGGGAATATACAAAGCATGTAATACTTTAATTTTGTAAAAGAAAACTTATTGATACAACCACCGCCTACTCATGTTAAATAAGTGTTATGATGCTTACTAATATTAACTTTAATAGTAATAAAGGGAGCATTTTCTGTTCAAAGATTTAGGTTGATATATATGTGCGAGGAACATACCACAATATTAAATATTCAAAATAGTGAACCTAGCAACACATAAAAAATCTTAATTATCTTACTGAATAAAATCGATATTTATGAAGGAATGTAAAGCCAATTAATGCCCCTTGCAGGTAAGCACGGATGTAAGAGTAAATGTGACGTCAAGGTGACGTCATTTAAGTACGCACCAATGGCCGCTAGCTGGCCCAGGGCGCCCACGATGCTGACGACTGTGACGACACACGTCATACCGTAGGAACGCTTTTCCCCCTCCTTCGGTCTGGGATACCGGACCTAAAACACGTCCGAACATTTGAGCCTCGTTCTGGGAAACCTGTGCCTAATGCATGTGCGTAAAGTGTCGTCCCAGATAAATCAGGGAAGACACTTACCGCTTTAAAATAAATTTTCGTTTAAAGGAAGTCTCTTCCAAACGACCCTGATTAACCTGTGCGGATTGCACAGGCTAATCTGGGACAAATCGTTACGCACAGGCATGAAGTCCAGTTTTCCAAGAACTATCTTCATTTATACAGCGAAATAGTTTCATGGAGAAATGGGCACAAAGCCATTTTCTTCCACCGAACAAGTACGATTATGAATAGTTTTTAACCTTTGTGAAACATTGTATTTATTTAAGGTAACTTCGAATTTACGTAAGGTACTTTAAGCTTTTTCAAACAATAACACATATCATATTTAAATGGATAAAAAGGAGACGTCGTGTTTGAGCCTTATAAAATACCTTCAAACACGCTGGTATCACGCCTATACAGAGGGCAATCATCAGCCCAGAGATGGGGTCCAGGTACATACCTTTAAACACGCTGGTATCACGCCTATACAGAGGGCAATCATCAGCCCGGAGATGGGGTCTAGGAACATACCTTCAAACACGCTGGTATCACGCCTATACAGAGGGCAATCATCAGCCCAGAGATGGTGTCCAGGTACTTACCTTCAAACACGCTCGTATTACGCCTATACAGTGGGCAATCATCAGCCCAGAGATGGGGTCCAGGTACATACCTTCAAACACGCTGGTATCACGCCAATACAGAGGGCAATCATCAGCCCAGAGATGGGGTCCAGGTACATACCTTCAAACACGCTGGTATGACCCCGATACAGAGGGCAATCATCAGCCGGATATTGTGTCCATGTACAAACCTTCAAACACGCTGGTATCACACATATACAGAGGGTAATCATCAGCCCGGATATGGGGTCCAGAAACATACCTTCAAACACGCTGGTATCACGCCTATACAGAGGGTAATCATCAGCCCAGAGATGGGGTCCAGGTACATAACTTCAAACACGCTGGTATCACACCTATACAGAGGGTAATCATCAGCCCAGATATAGGGTCCAGGTACATACCTTCAAACACGCTGGTATGACCCCGATACAGAGGGCAATCATCAGCCCAGAGATAAGGTCCAGGTACATACCTTCAAACAAGCTGGTATCACACATATACAGAGGGTAATCATCAGCCCAGATATAGGGTCAAGGTACATACCTTCAAACAAACTGGTATCACGCCTATACAGAGGGCAATCATCAGCCCAGCTATAGGGTCCAGGTACATACCTTCAAACAAGCTGGTATCACGCCTATACAGAGGGTAATCATCAGCCCAGCTATGGGGTCCATGTACAAACCTTCAAACAAACTGGTATCACGCCTATACAGAAGGTAATCATCAGCCTAGCTATGGGGTCCAGGTACATACCTTCAAACAAGCTGGTATCACGCCTATACATAGGGCAATCATCAGCCCAGCTATGGGGTCCAGGTACATACCTTCAAACAAGCTGGTATCACGCCTATACATAGGGCAATCATCAGCCAGATATAGGGTCCAGGTACATACCTTCAAACAAGCTGGTATCACCCCGATACATAGGGCAATCATCAGCCCAGATGTAGGGTCAAGGTACATACCTTCAAACAAGCTGTTATCACGCCTATACAGAGGGCAATCATCAGCCCAGATATAGGGTCCAGGTACATACCTTCAAACACGCTGGTATCACGCCTATACAGAGGGCAATCATCAGCCCAGATATAGGGTCAAGGTACATACCTTCAAACAAGCTGCTATCACGCCTATACAGAGGGCAATCATCAGCCAGATATAGGGTCCAGGTACATACCTTCAAACAAGCTGGTATCACACATATACAGAGGGTAATCATCAGCCCAGATATAGGGTCAAGGTACATACCTTCAAACAAACTGGTATCACGCCTATACAGAGGGCAATCATCAGCCCAGCTATAGGGTCCAGGTACATACCTTCAAACAAGCTGGTATCACGCCTATACATAGGGCAATCATCAGCCCAGCTATGGGGTCCAGGTACATACCTTCAAACAAGCTGGTATCACGCCTATACATAGGGCAATCATCTGCCCGGATATGAGGTCCAGGTACATACCTTCAAACAAGCTGATATCACGCCTATACATAGGGAAATTATCTGCCCGGATATAGGATCCAGGTACATACCTTTAAACACGCTGGTATAATTCCGATACATAGGGCAATCATCAGCCCAGAGATGGGGTCCAGGTTGGGGATGATGATGAACATCATGATGTTGAGACCGAGGGAGTGTAGGGTCTCCACCAGTAACACCTGCATGGATGACATGGCTCAATTAACGTGCACCACATCGTTCATAGTAGTGTTCAAATAACCGGGAACATATAGACATAAAAGGAATTGGAAGAGATCCAAAGATTCGTTACGATAAAATGGGTTTTAAACAAAAGATGTTAAAACATGTCAAGCCATGTACGGTCGACAATGTAAGCATGGTTGCCAATTTGAGACTGATTGTACTTGTGTTTTTACATAAAAGTGACATCAGGGTAGTGTTTCACTTTTTTACTATAAACATTTTAAGAGCCTGCGTTTGGGGTGTAAGCCGACAATACATTAACGGTTGAAAGACTCACTTAATTCGACTTTCTTCGACTTATCATTGAAAACGAAAGCAAGCGGGCTCACCAAAGCAGCAGAGATGTTCAGAATTGCCTTAATTTTCACAAAGACAAGTTAAATTGTGAAAATATATGTTTATATACGTGAAATATGATGGATGGGCCATAATCAACTAATAGTGGAACAAACACTAGGTTTATATGGTGCTTACACAGATCAGGAATGAAGCACTCACCTCAACCTTGGATTTCAAAATTCAGTGCACAGTATGAAACATACGGCTAATTTTGACAGGGGGGAGGGGGTAAACGAAATATTTAATGCATATATTAATAACACTATAATATATGGAATAGTCCCAAATAATTATATTAGCAAAAAGAACAAAAACGTTGAAAAAAGTGTCGCCCGCCTCGCGATTCGAAGCCAGGACCTCTTAGGTTCCTATTCATACGCTCTTTCTTGGTCCCACAAGCGGGGCCTTTGTTCCTTTATGTTGTGTATGGGGACTGCTATCTTGTTTTGATTGTTACCGACTGATCATAGTTTTACGCACATACTCCAAAAACGTTCGGAGTGATGGATATATTCAAGTTCATTCCCGGTTAAAATTTCTTATCATGAAATGCGTTAAGGCGTGTGTGTCTTAATGATAATATTACACTGATTTTTTTTTTGATTTTTTTTTTAACATCTGACATATACATTTAAAAGATAGATATTGTGGTAAATTACGACACAAAAGAATTTTGATGGAGAAACGTGGCTTTATGGATGTTTGACATTCAATAGACCATCATAGGCCCTTTATAATAACCCATTGTGAGCCTATTTCAGATAAGTGACGCTCGATTGGTCATTGTCGCCTCAGGTACTACTTAAAAGTACCCCGGGTACTCTAAGGTATACTACAAAGTACCAAGGATACGGAAAATATACTGACAAGTACCCCGGATTATTGCCGGATGCACTTCAGCGTAATTTCCGTACCCGAGGTACATTGTAGAATACTTAACATTATCCGGGGTTCTTATAAGTAGCACCTGAGCCGACAACGGCCGATTAAGCAAAAGTAACAAGTAATATCATTGAATGCCTACCACAGCTATGGTGACCCAGTCGGGTGACGACCGTCCTGACATCTGGAACAGCAGCCGCCAGAGCGACTTTACGCACGTGAAGAAATAAGGGGCCCCTGACATCAAAATCAGGGCCCATATCCACTGAACGTTCGTGTGGTCATACTTATAAGTAAGCGTCCCGTTAAAAGTTTTTAATCGATTTTCTAACGATGTTTCATTCGTGGATGGAAAAATGTTTGCGGTTATTATGACGAGACAAAGTTTTGTAACCACCGCTGAAAACAGAGTCACAACAAATAACAGTCCGCAGACGATGATTTTGGTGACCACAAACACGCTTTCCCAGAATTCAATGTCATTGGAGGAAATGTTGTCGCTGGAGCTTTGTGTAAACCTGTCCCACTGCTTCGGAACTTTCCTGAAATTTAATAAATACATAGGCTGGGCGTTTTCGTGAAGAGTTGAAGATTTCTGACAGAAATGGGTAGTAAATAGAGTTCTTTGATGATTATAATATATGAAAATGCACAACATTTACAAGTAAAATGAAGGTTCTGCTGCATTGCAGTGTCAAATGTTCATCTCGCCGATTTTGAATATTGTTCTGTAAGTATCTTGCTCAAATGGAAAGCAAATATTGTTTCAACCGCCAATGTGGGAGCGTTCTTTAGATCTCCTTCAAAGACATCAAGTACTGGTTCTGCTTAGGAGACGGACTCGAGATCGTTTCAATAAGCCTTAGGCTTTCGATGCAATCGATCTTAAACAAATAGGCTTAAACTTAATATTGTTTAAAAAATAACAGACACAATGACCATAATATACAGTTTTTGAGAGAAAAAACACACTACCAATTAAGAATCCTTTCATTGTTCATATTTAAATAAAAACAGTTTTACGGCATTTCGATAAATAATGTTTGAGTAAAGTATAACTTCACAATTATTAAACAGTTTCATTTCTTATTGAGTTCAAACCCAAACTAACATACAACTATCTCAGTTCCAAGATGTGCTTACTTTACAGATTTTCTTGGGCTAGGGGGTGGGTGTGTGTTTGCAGTCAGTTCATCAAACCCAACACGTCCTGACTTTACATGCCCATTGGGAATATCTGCCTCACTATCCTCCTCGTCAGACAGCTCGTTTCTAAAATGGAATATAGAACACAACTTATTCAAATATATTTATATTGCGCCACGCCGTCCTTAAAATGGTTAACTGCACTTCATACATTCATAAATGGAAGAATCGCACACGTCATGCAATTTTTAGTCAAATAAAGCTTGGCACAAGCCGTGGATCATGTTGTTGTCAGACAAATAAAGCCTGGCACAAGCAGTTGGTCATACAATTGTAAGCCTAATAAAGCTTGGCATAAGAAGTGGGTCATGCAATTATCCTCAAAAAAAGCTTGGAACAAGCAGTATGTCATGACATTGTCAGCCCTATAAAGCTTGACACAAGCAGTGGGTCATAAAATTGTCAGCCAAAAAAATCTTGGCACAAGCAAAGGTTCATGCTGTTATCAGCCAAAAAAAGCTTGGCACAAACATAGGGTCATGCAATTGTCAGCCAAATAAAGATGGCACAAGCAGTGGGTCATGCACTTGTCAGTCAAATAAAGCTTGGCACAAGCAGTGGGTCATGCAATTGTCAGTCAAATAAAGATAACACAAGCAGTGGGTCATGCAATTGTCAGTCAAATAAAGCTTGGCAAAAGCAGTGAGTCATGCAATTGTCAGCCAAATAAAGCTTGGCAAAAGCAGTGAATCGTGTAATTGTCAGTCAAACAAAGCATTGGCAAATGCAGTGAATCGTGTAATTGTCAGTCAAAACAAGATTGGCACAAGCAGTGAATCTTGCAATTCAAAGCCAAATAAGCTTGGCAAAAGCAGTCAGTCATGCAATTGTCAGTCAAATAAAGCCTGGCACAAGCAGTTGGTCATACAATTGTAAGCCTGTCAGCCCAATAAAGCTTGACACAAGCAGTGGGTCAATAAATTGTCAGCCAAAAAATCTTGGCACAAGCAAAGGTTCATGCTAATATCAGCCAAAAAAAGCTTGGCACAAACATAGGGTCATGAAATTGTCAGCCAAATAAAGATGGCACAAACAGTGGGTCATGCAATTGTCAGTCTAATAAAGCTTGGCACAAGCAGTGGGTCATGCACTTGTCAGTCAAATAAAGATAAAACAAGCAGTGGGCCATGCAATTGTCAGTCAAATAAAGCTTGGCAAAAGCAGTGCGTCATGCAATTGTCAGCCAAATAAAGCTTGGCAAAAGCATTGAATCGTGTAATTGTCAGTCAAACAAAGCATTGGCAAATGCAGTGAATCGTGTAATTGTCAGTCAAAACAAGATTGGCACAAGCGGTGAATCTTGCAATTGTAAGCCAAATAAAGCTTGGCAAAAGCAGTGGGTCATGTAATTGTCAGTCAAATAAAGCTTGGCAAAAGCAGTGAATCGTGTAATTGTCAGTCAAAAAAAGCTTGGCACAAGCAGTGAATCTTGCAATTGTCAACCAAATAAAGCTTGCCAAAAGCAGTGGGTAATGCAATTGTCAGTCAAATAAAGCTTGGCACAAGCAGTGGGTCATGAAATTGTCAGTCAAATAAAGCTTGGCACAAGCAGTAGGTCATGCAATTGTCAGTCAAAACAAGTTTGGCATAAGCAGGAGGTCATACAATTGTCAGTCAAATGAAATTTGGCACAAGCAGTTTGTCATGCAATTGTAAGTCAAATAAAGCTGACACAACCAGGTGATCATGCAATTGTAAGTCAAATAAAGTTTGGCACAAGCAGTTGGTCATGCAATTGTCAGTCAAATAAAGCTGACCCAAGCAGTTGGTCATGCAATTGTAAGTCCAATAAAGCTGGCACAAGCAGTGGGTCATGCAATTGTCAGTCAAATAAAGCTTGGCACAAGCAGTTAATCGTGTAATTGTCAGACAAATAGAGCTTGGCACAAGCAGTCAGTCATGCAATTGTCAGACAAATAAAGCTTGGCATAAGCAGTCAGTCATGCAATTATCAGTCAAATATAGCTTGGGACAAACAGTCATGTAATTGTCAGACAAATAAAGCTTGGCACAAGCAGTCAGTGATGCAATTGTCAGAAAAATAAAGCTTGGCACAAGCAGTGAGTCATGTAATTGTAAGACAAATAAAGCTTGGCACAAGCAGACAGTCATGTAATTGTCAGACAAACAAAGCTTGGCACTAGCAGTGAATCATGTAATTGTCAGACAAATAAAGCTTGGCAATAGCAGTCAGTCATGTAATTGTCAGACAAATAAAGCTTGGCACAAACAGTCAGTCAAGCAATTGTCAGACAAATAAAGCTTGGCACAAGCAGTGAATTGTGCAATCGTCGACAAATAAAATTTGGCACAAGCAGTGAATTGTGCAATCGTCGATAAATAAAGCTTGGCACAAGCAGTGAGTCATGTAATTGTCAGACAAATAAAGCTCGGCACTAGCAGTGAATCATGTAATTGTCAGACAAATAAAGCTTGGCACAAGCAGTCAGTCATGCAATTGTCAGACAAATTAAGCTTGGCATAAGCCGTCAGTCATGCAATTATCAGACGAATAAAGCTTCGCACAAGCAGTGAATCATGTAATTGTCAGACAAAAAACGCTTGGCACAAGCAGTCAGTCATGCAATTGTCAGACAAATATAGCTTGGCACAAGCAGTGAGTCATGCAATTGTCAGACAAATAAAGCTTGGCACAAGCAGTCAGTCATGTAATTGCCAGACAAAAAAAGCTTGGCACAAGCAGTCAGTCATGCAATAATCAGACAAATATAGCTTGGCACAAGCAGTGAGTCATGCAATTGTCAGACAAATAAAGCTTGTCACATGCAGTCAGTCATGCAATAATCAGACAAATAAAGCTTGACACAAGCAGTCAGTCATACAATTTTCAGACAAATAAAGCTCGGCACAAGCAGTGAATCATATAATTGTCAGACAAATTAAGCTTGACACAAGCAGTCAGTCATACAATTTTCAGACAAATAAAGCTCGGCACAAGCAGTTAATCATGTAATTGTCAGACAAATTAAGCTTGACACAAGCAGTCAGTCATACAATTTTCAGACAAATAAAGCTCGGCACAAGCAGTGAATCATGTAATTGTCAGACAAATTAAGCTTGACACAAGCAGTCAGTCATACAATTTTCAGACAAATAAAGCTCGGCACAAGCAGTGAATCATGTAATTGTCAGACAAATAAAGCTTGGCAATAGCAGTCAGTCATGCAATTATCAGACAAATGAAGCTCGGCACTAGCAGTGAATCATGTAATTGTCAGACAAAAAAAGCTTGGCAATAGCAGTCAGTCATGCAATTATCAGACAACTGAAGCTCGGCACTAGCAGTGGGTCATGCAATTGTCAGACAAATAAAGCTCGGTACTAGCAGTAAATCTTGCAATTGTCAGACAAATTAAGCTCGGCACAAGCAGTGAGTCATACAATTGTAAGTCAAATACAGCTTGACACAAGCAGTGAATCATGCAATTGTCAGTCAAATAAAGCTTGGCACAAGCAGCAAGTCATGTAATTGTCAGTCAAATAAAGATGACACAAGCAGTGGGTCATGTAATTGTCAGTCAAAATAAGCTTGGCATAAGCAGTCAGTGATGCAGTTGTCAGACAAATTAAGCTTGGCACAAGCAGTTGTTCATGCAATAATCTGACAAATAAAGCTTGGTACAAGCAGTGAATCATGTAATTGTCAGACAAATAAAGCTTGGCATACGCAGTCAGTCATGCAATTGTTAGACAAATAAAGCTTGGCACAAGCAGTCAGTGATGCAGTTGTCAGACAAATTAAGCTTGGCACAAGCAGTTGTTCATGCAATTGTCAGACAAATAAAGCTTGGCACAAGCAGTCAGTCATGCAATAATCAGACAAATATAGCTTGGCACAAGCAGTGAGTCATGCAATTGTCAGACAAATAAAGCTTGTCACATGCAGTCAGTCATGCAATAATCAGACAAATAAAGCTTGACACAAGCAGTCAGTCATACAATTTTCAGACAAATAAAGCTCGGCACAAGCAGTGAATCATATAATTGTCAGACAAATTAAGCTTGACACAAGCAGTTGTTCATGTAATTGTCAGACAAATAAAGCTTTGCACAAGCAGCCAGTGATGCAATGGTCAGACAAATAAAGCTTGGCACAAGCAGTTGTTCATGTAATTGTCAGACAAAAAAAGCTTGGCACAAGCAGTTGTTCATGCAATTGTCAGACAAATAAAGCTTGGCACAAGCAGTGAGTCATGCAATTGTCTGACAAATAAAGCTTGGCACTAGCAGTCAGTCATGCAATTGTCAGACAAATAAAGCTTGGCATAAGCAGTGAGTCATGTAATTGTCAGACAAATAAAGCTTGGCACTAGCAGTCAGTCATGCAATTGTCAGACAAGTAAAGCTTTGTACAAGCAGTGAGTCATGTAATTGTGAGACAAATAAAGCTTGGCACTAGCAGTCAGTAATGTAATTGTCAGACAAATAAAGCTTGGCACTAGCAGTGAGTCATGTAATTGTCAGACAAATAAAGCTTGGCACAAGCAGTCAGTCATGCAATTGTCAGACAAATAAAGCTTGGCACAAGCACATAGTCATGTAATTGGCAGTCAAATAAAGCTTGGCACAAGCAGTGAATTGTGCAATCGTCGATAAATAAAGCTTGGCACAAGCAGTGAATCATGTCATTGTCAGACAAATAAAGCTTGGCACAAGCACTGAGTCATGTAATTGTCAGTCAAATAAAGCTTGGTAAAGCAGTCAGTCATGTCATTGTCAGACAAATAAAGCTTGGCACAAGCAGTGAATCATGTAATTGTCAGACAAATAAAGCTTGGCACAAGCACTGAGTCATGTAATTGTCAGTCAAATAAAGCTTGGCAATAGCAGTCAGTCATGTAATTGTCAGACAAATAAAGCTTGGCACAAGCAGTCAGTAATGTAATTGTCAGTCAAATAAAACTTGGCACAAGCAGTGAGTCATGCAATTGTCAGACAAATAAAGCTTGGCACTAGCAGTCAGTCATGCAATTGTCAAACAAATAAAGCTTGGCATAAGCAGTGAGTCATGTAATTGTCAGACAAATAAAGCTTGGCTAGCAGTCAGTCATGCAATTGTCAGACAAATAAAGCTTGGCACAAGCAGTGAGTCATGTAATTGTCAGACAAATAAAGCTTGGCACTAGCAGTCAGTCATGCAATTGTCAGACGAATAAAGCTTGGCACAAGCACTGAGACATGTAATTGTCAGTCAAATAAAGCTTGGCACAAGCAGTGAATTGTGCAATCGTCGATTAATAAAGCTTGGCACAATCACAGGTTAAGACGTTACACCGGATATTGGCCTATATGTAAGCGAAAAAAGAGCGGATTGGCTACACTTGGAGTTAGTTTAATACAAATTACAATGAATTGTAAAGGAATTGTGATTAACAAAAGATGTCCCCAAACTGTAAAACAATTTTCTCAAATTGTTTTTTCGTCATATACTCAGCTCATCTTAGAAATCAAAAACAATGTTCACGAGTACATTTATCTGATAACATACATTTATCTGATCAAACATATGTTCATTAGCTATACACGAAAGCGAATGTAAAATAGAAATGTTATGATGGTTATTTGTACATGTAATATATCGCATTGACCATGTTTAATCGCCAAGTGGTGATAGCTGGGCTTTAAATGTTAAACGCGAGACATAGCTACTGACAAAATATCATGTACGTAGATAACAACTGACTTAATTTAAACAAACTAAGGCATCATTATTTAAATATAGATGGAACATAACTGTTAAGCACCAACATCAATCGTTACTTCTGGCTTTTTAGTAAGTCATTTATTTCATTGGTGTTGTTAATAGGTCCATTATGACTGGAACCTAACTCAAACATGTAGTACGTTCATTCAATGTCGGCGTGGCTTAGCGGGTATGGTGTCCGCCTAGCCAAAGGGAGGTTTGGTCTCCACTATGGGAGCGTTCTTTAGATCTCCCCTCAGGCACAAAGAACTGATTATACCCAGGAAATTGACTCATGAGCGTTTCAATAAGCTTTCGATGCAATCGAGCTTAAATAAATAGGTTTAAAACTTAAAACAATGACAGGCTTGGACGCTGTATATCATGTACGTAGAGAACAAACACTATGTACATGGAAATACGTATATATGTTTATAGTTGTTGTGTGTAACCTACTCGTCGTATGGATAACCGTGCGTGTCCGACTCAGTGTCGCTGTTACAGACGGCCTGGGTGAGATCCGAGTTGCGTTTGATGTCGGAGCTGTCATCCGAGTCGCCGGGGTCGTCTTTGTCGAATGCCGGGTTAACGTGTCCGCCATGCTGACCTGCCGTTGACATCCGATTTAAAAAAAGAGACGAACGCCCACTGGGACCAAAGAACTGCTTCACGCCAGTCTGTCCGGACTGAAAACAATAGTGTTAAACTGTAAACATACGGCCTGTTTTTAAGTTCTCGATCAAAATGTCATCGTTCAGCATTCTGCAATAATAAAGTATATTCAATGTATCTTGTCTAAATAATGAATATGAAGAAGAAAATTCAGGGACATTAATAACATGAGTCGGGAAAACAGATTCACCAAACTGAAATATAAATTTTATTGAAAAACATCACACCGTATCGCGAAATTTGATAATTGTTTTGTTAAACATATTTTTCTGATTAAACTTTTAAGCTAATATGTTCATGCACACATTTGTTAGTTAAATAATTCAAACTCCCAGTGCATAGTTATATATTTAATAAAAACATAAATATGTCAATGAAGACGAACTTCATAGACGCAATTAAAATTACAATTCAAACCAAACAGCCATAACAGCGGTGTTCAAGATAGTTACTATTTTACCATTTTATCATTGTATCTGCATAATTACTATTTAATCGTCCTTTAAATTTGAAAAAAAAACGATGGCCATTGCTCTTTATCCCTCAATATGTTTGAGCTGGTAAAATAGAATATTGTATGACATGACTCTTGTTATATCATACATAAAAAGTATACTTTAATTAACGTTTTATTGTATTGAATTAACTTGTTCACAAGAATAGTGTGTAACCTAACGCGTCATGCATGCGAATTTGTTCCCAAAATGCTTTATTCTTTAATGCATGGGAAATGTATAAACAAAAAAATCTAATTCATAGTTTTTGTATTCAGTTGAATTCTAAAAAAAAAATCAAAATAAACTTTTCGACAAAAAAATCACTGGACAATTTAAAACACGTGATTGTTTCTTGTTAATTACTGTTTTGTAAAATTATACCTAATTATATAACATAAAACTCATTCAAGATATTGAATATTGTATAAAACAAGTGATGTGTTTGAGAAACACTATGCCCCCTTTTCAGCGATGTTGACCCATATATTTGACCTTTGACCTTGAAGGATGACCTTGACCTTTCACCACTCAAAATGTGCAGCTTAATGAGATACACATGCATGCCAACTATCAAGCTGCTATCTTCAATATTGCAAAAGTTATGACCAAGGTTAAAGTTTTGGGGCAGAATGACAGAATGACAGACCGACAGGTCAAAAACAATATACCCCCTCTTCTTCGAAGAAGGGAGCATAAAAATGATTTAATGAATGAACATCATGGACATATTAGTTCCTGCCAAAACAATATTTTTCATATCGAAAATTAAATGACATAAATATATAAAACAATAACCAATATTCACTATTAAAATATAATTACCATTATTGGGATGTTTTACACGTGAAATGACATCCAAAACAAACGACAGATCATCAACATCTTCAATGCATTATCCCAACTCGTTTGTTACGACCATTGCAAAGCCCGAGCGCGAGCAACTATCGAAATCTTACGTGTCGAACGAACGTCCAATCAACTGCTGCTAAATTAGTTCGGCTTTTTTTCGAGTTTGTTACGGACTGTGTCGAATAGTTACGAATTCCAACTCTCATGTGATAAGATAACAAAATGAGTTTCCAAAATTTGTAACTTGACATATATTACTATCAAGTGCGCTAACGTTTATTGATAATTATACGAATTGTTACCAATCACATTTTAAACAAAATATATAATTGCATTAGTGTAGAAGGAATATAAAATCGATGATAGCGTCCATATGCTGACTAAATGTGTCTAAATGCGTGTACGAGATGACTGTTTTGTTTTAAACACTTTCAGACCGTTTATTAATATCAAGTGAACAATCCATAATCGGCCTTCATATGCCCGCGTTATCTCGTATCGTGTTTGATCGCTCGATAAGCCATCAACGAGGAAGTTGTCGCGCACACATATCGAACTGCTGGCAGATGTCCCAGAATTGGAATATCGCTGTGATTTATTGATGAAAATGCAATCTTAATCAGTTTGCATTCCAAATCTTAGCCATAGCATAAAAGACGTCTATTACAGAGGCTCATTCTAGATTATTGTATATTAGTTTATAAATAACCGTACTCGAAACTGAAATTGTGAATTCGTAGAATACAGATAACAGTTTAGATTAGTTTTCGGTACAGCAAATGTCCATTCACGATAGTTCTTTACATAGTATGAATTGAATTATCTTGAACGTTGATACATTAACTCTAACGTTGGTACATTAAATGCAGTCCTATACTAGCCCCATGTGGTGTTTGTTAATACCGGGTTTGTTAAGAAAAAATAGTAATACATGTGTACCACTATGCAATGGAACTTCCTGTGTTGACCTACGTTTATTTAACCTGATGTATTCATTGTATACAAAGCTGGTATTCACCAACCCATTCTTCTACTTAAGAATAAATAAAAGACTTAAACCAAAAACATACGTCCAGCGTTTGAATATATAAATGCTACCACTGGTGATAATGTCATTAACGAAATGTGTTAACAAACATGAAGAATGAGGTACATGAGGTTGATTTCAAGATTGGCATACAACTAAAGCAAGTTTTGTATATTCCACTTAAAAGAATATTCTTCATTCTTAGACTTAGGTCTAAGACTTGTTCGTTAAATACGGGCCCAGAGGTCCTTCAAAAAACAGAAACCATCGCTGTTTACCGAATAACGTAAGTACGTACGTACTNCAGGCGACAAATGCGCTCCTCATTACCCATCCAGACACGCTAGCGCTAGGACTGGTTAATGTACCTTTAAGGAAAAAATATTGAACATTAAAAAATCAGCATATAATTCCTTTTTTCGTTTTTTTTTTTTTATATATATATGTAAGGCCCGGAAATTTTACGGGGGGATGCGAGGCAAGCTGCGTGCTTTCCCTCTCCCAGCCGCATCTGGTATTGAAACCGACTTAATACGTTAATCATTATAAATAAAGCGCGCCGTGACGATGTGCTTATAAACATATAAACACGCTTCGTTATTCATTTATGAATAAACCAGAGAATTTCCATCAACGGGGAATTCGTATTTTATAAACTTACTGTTAATTTTTAAGTTTTAAATGAATTGTGGTAAACCATATTAAAGAGTTATTTATAATTGGACATTTCAAAATCTCCAGCAGATGTTATTCAATGTTTTAAAAGGTTGTTAAACATTTTTCTGCATGTATACTATATGTAGTAAAAGAAGTCCTAAAATAGATCAGGATAGTGTTCATGTTACTTTACTTTATTTGTATATATTCATTACACTATTTGCAGTACTTATGCTAGCATAGACTTGGGTCAGAGAAGTCACGTGACCATCTTGGTCCTCTAGTATGTTATGATTGGGTCAGAGAAGTCACGAGACCATCTTGGTCCTCTAGTATGTTATGATTGGGTCAGAGAAGTCACGTGACCATCTTGGTCATCTAGTATGTTATGATTGGGTCAGAGAAGTCACGTGACCATCTTGGTCCTCTAGTATGTTATGATTGGGTCAGAGAAGTCACGTGACCGTCTTGGTCCTCTAGTATGTTATGATTGGGTCAGAGAAGTCACGTGACCATCTTGTTCATCTAGAATGTTACGTAAAGAATGTCATCTCTACATTTATTTCAACGTCGTTTGTCTTCTTAACGGTAGTTCATGTAAATAAAAATATTAAACATATTAAACCATATAAACTATGGCACATATGTCATATTTCAACATGAATGAAACATGAACGTAATAAATGATCCTGCAACAAATAAACGTATAACTTTTTGTATAATCATCGATTGTTTGCAATATTTCACATGCATTGCCCTTGCAAAGATTGTACAAGAAAATTTGACATGTAAGGACGAGTTTATCAAAATGAACTGCAAACATACCGCCGAAGTATTGTACACACCACAAAACGTTCAGCATGTTTTATCAAAATTAAACTCAATAACTACTGGTAAAACAAATATTCCGGTCGTTATCGCAGAGATATCAATGAATGCTAAGTGAAATTACAATCTTACGCAAGTTTCAAGGTATTGCAATTATCTCATTTTAAAATAGTTTGTTAGACAAAAAAAGCAATACTTGTATGTTTGAAATTCAAGAAGATAAATTAAATACGTGTAGCAAAATTTCAGAATAAAACATAATAATGATGTAATAGAAGACCATGCTTGTTGAATTAGCGTTACTTTTGCTATTTTTCACTTCTGCAGCATTCAAATTAAGTTGACTATCCTTCTTATTTTTATCTACGTGATTTGTTAAAATGATAACCAATAACTTATTTGGCTGTCCTTGGTTTGAAAGTCAGGACCAACGGTGTCTTTTTTAAGTACGTAATCAGACAGTAACGTATCCAGATGTAATTTATAGCATTATAAAATACCATTCTGCTAATTTATTTCGATAATGAACTTTTGTATGGGTTTCACGATTGCTTGCACACAATTTATGACCAGCATAAAATATGCTTGTCCATGTGTAAAATGTGCACATTATTTAAAAACTCTGAACATTTGGCGATAGGTTCGTTGTTTTTCAATTATACAGGCTATTAATCTGAACATTTGGCGATAGGTTCTTCGAAGTTTCAATAATGTCAAGGCTATTACTCTGAATATCTAGCAATTGTTTCTTTGAAGTGTCAACAATTGTTCAAGGCTATTAGTCATTTGCCTTAAATAAAAGGCCAGCAAATGGTACACGAATTTCTCATTGAAAATTTTACCATTGAATTAAGAAATCGTAATTGAATTGAATTGCTGTTTATTTCGAAAGTCGCACTTCTTCGAGGTAAATTTTAATTTACACGGATGTTTTTTCTGTTTAATTCTAATCTAAGTGTGATGTTTTGTCTTTAATTGGCTGTTTCATGGCGATACCCGCAGTCGTTGTCATGTTTTATGTTGAGTGTTATGTAGTTTGTTTTGTCTTGTATAGGCAATGACCACTTGCCTTAAATAGACGACACAGGCTAATATGGGACGACACTTTACGCACATGCATTAAGCCCCCTTTCCCCAGAGATACTATTAATGTCTCCTGAACGCCAGGTCCCTAGAGAACCACTCACCATTCCGCTGTAGACGCCCGTAAGCCGCTCCTCGAAACCGGCGGTTCCGTTCGGGGCAGCGGCAGCGCCGCCAGGCGCCTGGCCCTCGCCGGGGTTCCAATTGGCGGATTTCAGAATAAACGCCATCACTTGATCATAAACCGCCTGGAAATGAATAGATGACACTGCTTCGTATAATATTAATAGGATGTTTAATATTGAATAGATGCGTATATGATCAAATGATTTTTCGAAATATTCATGTATGGTTCCAAAATCATTCCAAATAACAGAGTGAAATATTTTCTTAGAAAAAAACAAGAAACATGCAGAAAAAAGAGACACACTTTTAGACGGACAGTCAATCAAACAGAGAATTGAAGTGGTAAAATGACACATTGATTATTCATATGCGGACAGACATACAGACAAACTGACACTCACATTTACACCCCATATCCACTGGATAAAGGTTCCGTCATATCCCGGTGAAGGTCTGTCACAAACTGCGCGTTAGAGAGAGCTGGCAGCCCTTATCAGCTAGCCACAACTCACATTGGTAGGTTAACTAATCCGCAAGATCGACGGGATAGTGAATATCATTGGATAAAGTAAAACGTAATAAAAATGATAAGAAATGGGTTGTTTGCCAGTTTGATAGTAATTTATTGTAGACATATTTAGTTGTTTGGTGCTTATCTGTTAGATTCGTTTGAGCGGGCAAAAGCGTAAAACTGTGAAAATTTGACGCGATTGTTTATGTGTGGACACGAATTTTCGGTCTATATATAAGGAAGGTTTAGCTAGACAAACTTGAACCGTCACTGACCTTTACGCTTGAAAATAAGTAACGTCCCCTTTACGATTACGGTTGTGAATACATATATAAGAGTTCGAAATGGAATCGTGTTAAAGGCCCCACTAACTTATAGACATGTTGTCATGTATCGCGTATAGTTGACACGAATCAGATTAACACTGGAGAGCTATAATTGGTCTGCAAATGCAATTTGTAGTGTTAACCTTTCCTTAACTAACATTTAATCCTGAGACACGAGACTAGAATGATCAAGCATTCCGCTGTAATATTTATGAGCTGCATTGCAGTCCGGTTTACTGCACACAAAAATGTCAAATGAGCCTCGTTCTGGGAAAACTGGGCTTAAAGTCATGTGCGTGAAGTGTCGTCACAGATTACCCTGTGTAGTCCGCACAGGCTTATCAGGCACGACACTTTCAGTCTGAAGTGGATTTTCGATTAGAACATCTTCATTTAAAAGAAAAGTTTCATGAAAGCGGAAAGTATAGTCCCTGCTAAGCCTGTGCGGTATGCACCGGCTAATCTATGACGTCACTTTACACCCATGCATTAAGCGTCTTTTTCCCATAGCGAGGCTCATATATTTAAGTTAAATTTTATAAGCTGCACACCCATTGATGCATGTTTTATGAGCTTAAATAAAGTTTAATTAATAGTTGGCTGTGATGAGAACTTTGTTCGAATATAGGATAAGTTCTGTTACTTTAGTGGTGTTAAAATATTGGTACTTGAAATCAACAAGGCGATTGACTGAAGTATTGTATAATATGAAGTCATACCACATTAAACTATAAGTTTGCATATCTCTTTATGAAAAGTCCAGCTTTATTTTTGATATCTCTACATGTGTTCATTTTAAAAGAACATGGTTTTGTAGAGAGAAATTTTCCCTTTAAAAATATCATCATCCGCATCCTCATCCTCATCATCATCCTCATCCTTATCGTAATCGTCATCATGATCATCATGATCATCATGATCATGATCATCATGATCATGATCATCATCATCATCATCATCATCATCATCATCATCATCGTCATCATGATCACTATCACCATCATCATCATCATCATCATCATCATTATCATCATTTTTCCCTTTACCGGTCTGGCCGTTGGGGGGGGGGGAAGGGGAGTGAGGAGCGACGATACAGAAATCCTCCTCCAGTTAGGTATGTTGTGTGCTACTGAGGGTAATTTATCCATGGGAAGGAGTGTATGAAGAACTCTCAGCAGCACAAAAAGAAAAAATATATATAAATATATATATAAGTTTTAAAAATATATATCGAAGTGTTACAAGACATTTAGTACGTGTAATCGCCTGATACTTAATATTAACAAACAGTTAACGAACCGTTGGGTAGAGTAATTTTATTATTGATCGAGACAGTCATTATCGTAAAGTCGGAAAACGGGTCGGAAAATGGTTAAAAATCCCCAGGAGCTTTTCGGAAGGCTTATCACTCTTTGAACAGTTTATGAAGTGATAAAGTTCACGTTTTCATTTTAAGAAAACGGGTGTTTGAGTGTGAAAGCTATTGTCCTGTGATAACGGATCCCGTGCTTGAGCAATAAGAAAGATATGGGCTAGATATGATTGATTATCTTAATCACATCCTGAATGTTTTGGCGATCAATTCATTACGTCAAGTCTTTCTACGACAATAACTTTGGACATGTGAGATTTGAAATGAAGCATTCCATACAAAATCTGACCATTCATACAGCAAGGTCAGCACTGACGATCCATACAGCAAGGTCAGCACTGACCATCCATACAGCAAGGTCAGCACTGACCATCCATACAGCAAGGTCAGCACTGACCATCCATACAGCAAGGTCAGCACTGACCATCCATACAGCAAGGTCAGCACTGACCATCCATACAGCAAGGTCAGCACTGACCATCCATACAGCAAGGTCAGCACTGACCATCCATACAGCAAGGTCAGCACTGACCATCCATACAGCAAGGTCAGCACTGACCATCCATACAGCAAGGTCAGCACTGACCATCCATACAGCAAGGTCAGCACTGACCATCCATACAGCAAGGTCAGCACTGACCATCCATACAGCAAGGTCAGCACTGACCATCCATACAGCAAGGTCAGCACTGACCATCCATACAGCAAGGTCAGCACTGACCATCCATACAGCAAGGTCAGCACTGACCATCCATACAGCAAGGTCAGCACTGACCATCCATACAGCAAGGTCAGCACTGACCATCCATACAGCAAGGTCAGCACTGACCATCCATACAGCAAGGTCAGCACTGACCATCCATACAGCAAGGTCAGCACTGACCATCCATACAGCAAGGTCAGCAATCTGACCATCCATACAGCAAGGTCAGCACTGACCATCCATACAGCAAGGTCAGCAATCTGACCATCCATACAGCAAGGTCAGCACTGACCATCCATACAGCAAGGTCAGCAATCTGACCATCCATACAGCAAGGTCAGCACTGACCATCCATACAGCAAGGTCAGCAATCTGACCATCCATACAGCAAGGTCAGCACTGACCATCCATACAGCAAGGTCAGCAATCTGACCATCCATACAGCAAGGTCAGCACTGACCATCCATACAGCAAGGTCAGCACTGACCATCCATACAGCAAGGTCAGCAATCTGACCATCCATACAGCAAGGTCAGCAATGGCTTAAATGAACCTCATTCTGGAAAAACTGTGTTTAATAATGCATGTGCTTAAAGTGTTGTCACAGACTGCACGGCCTAATCTAGGACGACACTTTACGCACATGCATTATGCTCCGTTTTTTTTCCAGAACGAGGCTCAAATGCTCCATACAGCATCTGACCAAACATACAGTATGGCCGCAGGAGCAATATAAAGTATAATAACCACGCAATGCTTCTGTCTTGATTTAAAATATTCAAACACATTTTTTTTCTTTTTAATAATTAAAGTGTCGAGCTTTGCTAAAGTCGCCAGGATTAACTAATAAAAAAGGAATACATGTATGTTAATACATTTATGTTAATTCCTTGATCATGGACACATAGGCAATAACGTGGTGTGGGCGGAATACAAAAAAAAAAGTAACGTATTTTTCCTTCAATGCATTTATTCGATAAAATTATTAAATCTTAATGGTGTTTGTGTTATTTCCATCGCATATTGATTAAAATGTAAAAGGTTGGTAAAAAAAAAGAAAATGAAAATGTCGAATTGTCATTCACCGTTCATTCATCACATGAAATGAATGCATGATAAAACAACATTTCAGAAAGTGTATTGCTTTATTAATGCTTTAGCAACTGTCAAACTATTATGAAAACTTCCTGGAGAAAAAAACAAAAAAAAACAATAAGCACTGTCCTAAATGATGCCACACATTATTTTCATTATCATTATAATTATTATTATTATTATAATTATTTATTTTTATATTATTTTTATAATTATCATTATTATAATTATTATTATAATGATGATGATGATGATTATGATGATGATGATGATTATGATGATGATGATGATGATTATTATTATTATTATTATTATTATTATTATTATTATTATTATTATTATTATTATTATTATTACTGGTCAAAAATTCGAGGTTCGCTAAATAGATTTTCGTGTTTTGAGTTATTAAATAAATTATGCCGACTATTATAAATAGTTTCGTTAAAATAATATTGTAAGAATTGATTAAAATATGTTATAAGCCATCAATAATAAAATGGTAAATTTATCTTAATATAAATATAAAAAAAAAACACACACAAATAAAATCAAAGAAAACAATACACCGTACGTCACCGTTAAGAATACACTATGCGTAATTGAAGTCAAACATTTGACATTGATATACTTGTACTTGTATTCAAGCATACTTCATGTTCCTCATATTTTACTTGAAGTGCCCCGAGAATGGCTTTTAGTGTACCTAATGGGAGTGTAAGACAAATGCATGCAGTAGTTATTGGTGATATCAAGGCTAAACAATTTTAACGGTGCTATTCAAAATGATATTCAGAATCACGTTTTAAACGTGGCATATCTCAAATGAAATAATTCTGAGGGTTAATATTCCTATTGACATGTTTCTCAGGATGAATATCTGAATTGAAACGTTTCTGCAGGGAATGTCTCAACTTACATGTTTCTGAGGGTGAATATCTCAACTAACATGTTTCTGAGGGTGAATCTCTCAAATTACACGTTTCTTAGGGTGAATATTTAAACTTACACGTTTCTTAGGGTGAATATTTAAACTTACATGTTTCTGAAGGTGAATATTTCAACTTACACGTTTCTGAGGGTGAATATCTCAACTTACACGTTTCTTAGGGTGAATAAATTTAACTTACACGTTTCTTAGGGTGAATATTTAAACTAACATGTTTCTGAGGGTGAATATTTCAACTTACACGTTTCTGAGGGTGAATGTCTCAACTAACACGTTTCTTAGGGTGAATATTTAAACTAACATGTTTCTGAGGGTGAATATCTTAACTTACATGTTTCTGAGGGTGAATATTTCAACTTACACGTTTCTTAGGGTGAATATTTAAACTTACATGTTTCTGAGGGTGAATATTTCAACTTACACGTACCTGAGGGTGAATATTTCAACTTACGCGTTTCTTAGGGTGAATATTTAAACTTACATGTTTCTGAGGGTGAATATTTCAACTAACACGTTTCTGAGGGTGAATATTTAAACTTACATGTTTCTGAGGGTGAATATTTATACTGACATGTTTCTGAGGGTGAATATTTAAACTGACATGTTTTTGAGGTGGACTATCTCAACTTACATGTTTCTTAGGGTGAATATCACAATTGACATTTGGATACATGCAATTAGACTGGGGCAATGTCAAACGCAATTTTTAGTTTAAAAATGGAATGTACTAATAGTAGTAAATAATTTATGAAAATGTATATATATATATATATAAGCATTTTCTTAACCGACATGATAATAAATAATGAAATGTCACTTTTTTTGAAGGGCCCGTATGGTTAAGGACGCCGTTTCGCTCAATAACCCCATCAATCTCATAAAAAGCCACATAGCCACCATGACAAAAATTCGGTGAAATGGTGGAGGGTTATAAGTCCATTACGCAATAAAAAAGGTCAGAGTAAACTATTTTTGTAATCCAAGCACACTTTCTACCAAATAATTGAAATTCTTTAATAAGGTTAACCTATAAAATGAAAAAAAAAACAGGCAACTAAAACGTCATTTCATTTGATATTTTCTCAAAAAGACAGGCCAAAACAACACATATATATGAACGCGTCTTAATTAATTTTAGTTTGCGTTATCGCAAAACTATTATATGTGAGGATATCAAGGGGTAATAGCTAGAACAATTACAGAATAATATATATTTAAAAACGTAAGACATATACTTTATTATCAAATTAAGCATCAATATACTTTGACACCCAAGAAACGTTCCGGAAACTGGAGGTTGTACTTACTCTTCAAACTGGAGGTTGTACTTACTCTTCAAACTGGAGGTTGTACTTACTCTTCAAACTGGAGGTTGTACTAACTCTTCAAACTGGAGGTTGTACTTACTCTTCACACTGGAGGTTGTACTTACTCTTCAAACTGGAGGTTGTACTTACTCTTCCGGGATTTTTTTTAAACTTATATATGGACGTTTACTTATGCTGACGCTTTCCCAAAGCGATGTGTCACTGTGGTACAGAGACATGCAACCACTCGAACCACCTGCTTGTATTGACAGGATTCCGTCGATGTCATTAATGTTTCGGTCTAAGGTAAGCCGCGCTCTTGGAAACGGAGCTTAACCCATTTATGCCTTGTGGACTCTCCCATCCTTCTAAGTTGGATCAATTTATTTCCAAAATTAGGGATGTCTAGTATATTTATTTCTATATTTAGAATATTTATTACAGAAATTCTTTTAAGCAAACAGCGCAGACCCTACGCCGCATTATGCGGCGTCTCATTTGGGTCTAAGCTGTTTGCCAAGGCCTTTTTTTTATAGACGCTAGGCATAAATGGTTTAATGCATGTGCGTAAAGTTTCGTCCTTTATTAGCCTGTGTAACCCACATTGGCTAATCAGGGACGATACTTTGCTACGCTTTCACTGAATTTTTTGTTCAACGGAAGTCTCTTATTTAAAAAGAATCCGTTAAAAGTCTTTCCCAGAACGAGGCTAAGGTTATCATGATTTTCATGACGGCATGTGGTCATCACCATCTTATACAGGAATGTGGAAGTGGAGAAAAACTTTCAATTTCATTTCATGTCATCGATCAATATATTTAACTCAACTGTAATACACTAGTATCTTTCCAATCCCTTATCGAATGTCAAACAATGCAATGAGGGCGTTTGGATTTTTACTTTGTGTTTATCGTAGCTGGGTTGATTTTTTTGTTTTATCCAAGATAACAATGTTTGCAAATGTCAATCACCGATATCAGGGGACTTTTTGTGTAGCAGGATTTTGCAATATTTAATTTCTAACCGGAAGAAATTGTTTCGTATCACAATCTATCATTAACTTTTCTGGACCTTTAACGATAGTAAAACGTGACAGTGCATTATGTCAGTATTTGGTCAAATTTCGTTTACCTATATATGGCCATTTCAAACCTGTATCACGTCGATGACGATAAACAAATTATATTTCAAACTAATAATGAAACGCAAAGTCTTAAAATACGTACATAAGGAAAGCGACTTTTATTTCAAGATAGGAAATGATGCAACTTTGAAATACCTGTTAAGATGTCAATTTTCACTTTCACAGAGCAATTGTGACTATGATAGGCATGGTCATCTATGTTTTGCAAATATTAGTACTCAGTAATGCTAACATGTTAAATTATTACTCATTGAAAGCGTATAAAGGCGCACAATTCACTAGAAATACAACACAAAACCTTAAGGTACTTGATTACTAAACCGAAATAGAAATGAGACTCGCTATCGGAAAACGGGGCTTAATGCCTGTGCGTGAAGTGGCGTCAAAGATTAGCCCTTGAAGTCCGCAGCGACAACAATTACCGCTATTATGGTGTTTTTCGTTTAAAGAAAGTGTCTTCTCCCATCGAAAATGCAGTTTAAGAGGAAAGTGTCGTCCCTGATTAGCATGTGTGGCCTGCAAAGGCTACCCGGGAGAACACTTTATACGCAAATTCTTTAAGCCCCGTTTTCCCAGAGCGCGGTTCAAATATTGGCTCTTCAATCTGCATGCTGCACACAGGCTAACGATGAACGATATCGCAACGTACACAGCACTGCACACAGGCTAACGACGAACGATATCGCAACGTACACACCACTTGAAATGTCATCGCTGATACGGATGTATGAGTCGCGTTCTGAGACACAGGCTAATCAGGGACGACACTTTCCGCCTAAATTGGATTTTTGCTAAGAAGAGACTTCATTGAAACGAAATATGCCATTAAAGCGGATTGTGTCGTCCCTGATTAGCCTGTGTGGACTGCACAGGCTAATCTGGGACGACACTTTACGCACATGCATTATGCCCAGTTTTCTCCGAACACGACACATTTGACCAGTCTGGGGTCAGACACAACGATGATATAACTACCCGATAAGATCGATAATAAGAGGTTATATTTCATCAGAAATTAAAAAAAAAAGGATAATGTTTTAAAACTTAGATCACTGCGACTGGCACACACGTAGCCAATATGTGCAATTGTTATGATACTTTTATTAATATTTCACGCCCCTGTTACCTTGAAGTTTATTCTCAAAATCCTGAATTCATAATTGATCGAGGTTTTACTTTGCTCAAAATCAATTTAAAGGACCCTTGGTTAAAGTGTATTCTAGAATTTGGGCTAAAACAGTTTTCGTGTTTTGAGTCATGTTGACGTTGACTTGTTGACGTACAAATATGTCCTTTTTTGTCCGAATAACCAGCATAATTATTATCTTAGATGATCGTATGTCAACGCGTTCTCTAAATATCATTCAGAAACAAAATGATCTAAGCAGAAAACCGTTTTCATGCTTTAAAAAAAAATATTTGACATTCACTTCTGATCTGTTGATATCAGCGTTTATAGTAAGACGCATGATCCTAGGTTAAAGCGTTAAGATATCGTACAGAAACGAATTTCGTGTAACAAATCCCTGAAACATTCCCATTAGACCTCAACAGCAAGAGATAGCTTCCATATATCATAAGCAGCCAGCGAAGCCAATTGGGTAATCGAAGGTCAAAGCGTATTTCATCTCCTTCCTCACCTCCATGTTCGCTTTTCGGTGCTATGAATGGTGTACCGTACGTCATGCCTCAGCTCTCTTCTTTTGTCGCAGAGGTCCATGATCTCGGTCATCACCACTCTCTAACAAGAACTTCTTCGGCTTATAATAAGCAGGAATTACTTCATGTTGTTGGTGATGGTGTCGATGTCATTGTCTGCGATGTTCATTTATTTGGATTCTATCGTGATTACAACGTTTTACTAAGAATTGACCTGTTTTTTTTTTAAACACATAACACAGAGTTTAAGGCGGTCTTGATAGTGAAAAGATCAACATTTAAAAAAGTTTCATCATGATTGAGTAATAAATATGACTTCTGGAATGGCAACAATGTTGTCTCGGGTTTGACCTGATGACCTAGTTTTGGGTCACACCTTACCCCTTATTAGAACTTGGTCTAGATATTGCCAAGATTAAAACGAGAGCGACGATGGCGTTGAAAGCATAGTTGCAAGATACAGGGAAGTTGTTGCTGAAGTAAATGTTTAGGGAACAGTTGACTAAATGAAAAACTAAAAGGCTATCAAGAATAAAAGTTATTTTTAAGATAAAGTACAAATAAATGAAACAAGAAGTGATGAAATATTTCAAAACTTACTATAACAATCGAAAAATCAAAAACATGCATCAATTCAAGGGATCTTGGTATTTTGCGAGAAAGTAATGCCCGGATGTAAATGTTATTTCTGGCTGGACATTAATTTCTGCTCTTGTTTTAATTTGGAGAAATTTGGTTCCCTACAGATCTGTCCGGCCGTTGTTTGTTTATTGAAAAGATGAATTATTACTCATAACAATTACATGCTCCTTTTAGATATATGTGCAAGGTGGTAACTAACGTTATCATTATTATTTACGAGACATAACGACTTTTTCATTCGGAAGCTAATGTCAAAGATATATCTTTGGTTTTCTTGTTTTGTGTGTTACTTCAAATTATCATGTATTGTTACGTTCCCTTGATTTTTATTTACGCAGAAAGGAAACATTACACCAGTAGTAAACCTTGGGCGATATTCTGAAACTTTTTACGACAAAATGTTCACTAAGAATTTATATTTTATGTAGGGTTTTTTACTATAGCTGATATGTTCTTAGTTTGTGTCTAAGAAACGATACAGTTTCTTAGAATTTTTTAAGAATTGCCGGATTTTACAAAAAAAAAATTAGAAACCTCTAGACCTGTCTTAAACTTATAGAATTTTCTAAGGGACGTATTTTATCGGCAATTTTGTTCTTGATTTATTAAAACAAGACTCCAATTTCACGTCAAACAATCACAGGTAAGTTACAATTTAACTTGGTGAAACAATATAAACATGTTTTTCACGATTTAACGGCAACGAATATAACGTTACATAAATATCTCTCGTAAGCTTTTCCGGCGATTTAAATGTGGTTACGAAATTCAACAAATAATAGTTTGAAAGTTATTATCATCCTGACAGTTTATTAACAAGTCGAAACCTTCACTTTCCTATTACACACAATACGAAACTGACGGGTGACGAAACCACCATAGATTCACTTCCCGTCTTAACAAATAAAATGGCGGATGTGTTTTCTGTTGTTGTTTGTTACATTTTGGACAACTTTCAATGATTTTTC
>VMBQ01005845.1:38572-62911 GCA_007657795.1 Dreissena rostriformis | reverse complement strand
ATACACTTAAAAAATACACAAAAGCGCATTAATACACTTAAAACGTGTATTATTTGAGAGAAAAATGCAGAAAAAACACATTTTTTTGAACAGAAAATGCACTTGGTAAAGTGAATAATACGGTGCCAATACCGCTGCGTTTTATAGGCATTAAATGCGCATTTAATGCGCATTAAATGCGCATTTTACACACTTTTTCGGGAAGGGTGGTACATAAGGGGTCACAACCAAACAAAAGGTAACTCAAGAAATTTTTGTGTTTACATGTTTTAATTATAATCATAAAATAGAGTATATTTATTGGATTTGGTGGCATATCGATTTTAATTCACGAATGATCACAGAAAATAACATGTTCACGAATTAATCACAATTAAATGCGATACCCACTCTTGAACATCAACAAGATCCGAAATGGGTAATGATCCGATAATGGTAACTTGACTCTATGCACGTGTTTATCGTTTGAACATCTTCAATGATAACTAGCAAGGTAAACAAGAAAACCTTCGAGTAATTGTTAACATTACCATCAGCTGTTTATGCCTGGTTCATCTTCATAAGTGTGCACCTACTTTCGAATTAACTGTGCTTAATCAATGGTTGATGTTATGTGCAGACGAGCAAAACAGATCGTATAGAGCAGACTGTCATTGAGTGTATATCCCAGTGTGTATGCGTCATCAGATATTGAGTATTTTCAGTGTGTATGCATGTGTCTTCTCCAGAACAGATCCAAATGCCGACTACAACTATTAATTGTATTTAATAAACATTTAATAAACATTATTGGTCTGCTTATTGTATGATGTATTTTTTTTAGTAAACTTAATTTATCTACATCCGCACAATCTTCACATGTTTCAATCTGTTATACATTCATTCATGCAGGATGTAAACAACGTTTTCTGGAAGCAGATTGATAGGGCTGATAAGTATCCAAACGATATAGAACTTGGAAAGAACACACGAAGGTTGCAGAAAAATAGAAGTTGATTAGCCATTCGATGCAGTTAATAGCGTATAAGCACACTCAGTATGTTGACGCAGATCAGGGATGTCTAATATACATCCCTGCGCAGATTGATAGGGTTCAATGAGCACTTTAATGCGGTCAATACCGTATAAGCGCATTTCAATCTACACAGATTAATAGGCAACAATCACGTATAAACCAGAATTTAATCGTATAAGCACGATGTGAACGTTATCTTGGTGCAGATTTTTAGGTGCTCATTTGTTGCCCAACGCTATAACGCGCGTATTAAAACTTGCGAATATTGTATAGAAGCATGTACAAAGTAGTTACACAATCTGCACAATAAATCTGTATTCAGTATGAAGAAGTGAAACGCAATATGTTGTGCACGTCTGCATCTAACACTAACATGTTAATAGAAGTTACACAATCTGCACTATAAATCAGTATTCAGAACTCAATCTGTTGTGCACGTTTCGGAGTTCGTTCTCTGCGAGGTTTTATTTTGACCAAACACAGAAGCAATATTAATGATTTTATTGAAGATGACCGTATTAACGATGTTAACGTATAGGATTTCTCTGAAACAAATATTCAATAAGATAAACAAATGATCAAGAATACATATCTTTACACAACGATAGAACAATTCACATACACGTTGAGTTGGTACGGCGAGTGTAAATACAATAAACGCATTATTTATAAAGACTGCGAGCAATACCAATTAATAAATAACATATTATTATGATATGTATGTATTAATTGGTATTGTCACTAGTCAAAGGGAAGCAACCTGACCATTTTACCTTATGCATGCTTTACTAACATTAGCGTTATCTAATCCTTGCTCGTGATGCACGTGCACATAAATTTCAAATGTCATAGATGGTCGTATTTCTATTTGTTGGTGGAAAATTATAAATTTACTCAGAGAAATCCTATACGTAAACATCGTTAATATATACGGTTATCTGCAATAAAATCATTTACATTGCTTCTGTGTTTGGTCAAAATAAAACCTCGCAGAGAACGAACTCCAAAAATGGCGCCCAATAGTTACTAAAGAAAAGGGATAGTATACCTGAGTAAATATATAATTTTCCTCGTGTATACAAATTAATATTAAAAAACTAAGATTAAAATGACTTAAAAGTATGGATGTTATGTGAATAATTTGTACCCTACGACACACGTCTGCATCCAACGCTAACCACAATTCTCCTGCGACAAATTCTTGACGCAGACGAATAGGGTCTCATAACAATCACAATCTGCACTAAAAATCTGTATTACAGTTTCTAACAGAGCCGCAAAATAAACACCTCCCACTGTTCATCACGTGATTCACAATCTGCACTAAAAATCTGTTTTCTGAATTCAATCTGTTGTGCACGTCTGCATATAACACTAACCTTAATCAATCGTTCGAAGAGCTTTTTCTAACTATCACACCGCTAATGAGAAGGTTGCATTCCACCAAATTACTCAGTCGTAAANAATTTGCAGTGGTATGGATCTGTCCGTAGGAGAGGAGGTGCATGTGACGAGTGAATCTGGTGGGTCTCTCGATATATGATGGTAGGGACACAGCCACTAAACCCTGGATAATTTTGAAAAAGATGATTAATTTAGTGTCATGTCGTCTGTCTTGTAGGGTCTGCCAACCAAGTTCCTGTTGCATGGAGGTGACACTGTAGTATGGAGAATAGTTATGCTTGACCCAGCGGGCTGCTCGACGCTGTACATTTTCAATTTTTTGTATATTTTGTAATGTGTGAGGACTCCATTCGGTAGAAGCATATTCAACCTGTGGTCTAACTATGGTCTTGTATGCGAGCTGGCGAATGTTGGAATTTCTTGTCTGTATGTTCCTGCGTAGAAAACCAAGAGATTTATTAGCGTTATTTGTAATTCTATTTATATGGGTGTTCTAGGAAAGGTCTTTTGAAATGTCAACACCTAAGTATTTTGCATTGTCAAGAGTTTCTCATTTTTGTCCATGCAGTCTGTAATTAAAAGAAAGTTATGATTTATTTCTGGTTATGTGTAATACTTGGCATTTACTTGGGTTGAACTCCATGTCCCAAAGTTGTTCACATTTCTAGGATGTGTTCTACACGACAATGCAATGGTTATACAAAAGCATCAACTTTTATCGAATATATATATAGTGTCTGTAAGCATTTTCAATCAAGATTAAATAAACTCAATTTATTTATCAGAATTGTTTTTTTTTTTGTATTGCAATACATCGTTTATAAATCAGAGGCATGTTCAGTCGCAGTGTAAAACTGTGTTTAATTTCAACTGTTTTCTCAACATTGCTTTCAACCGTCAAGGTTGGTGTTACATTTGAATTGCTGGTCCGAATGTGACCACAGTAGCCAGTTGAACAATGAAGACATCATTTATATCGTACGATACATGTGGTAATGTGATAGAAGTCAACTATTAACCCATTTATGCCTAGTGGACTCTCCCATCCTTTTAAATTGGATCAATTTATTTCCAAAATTAGGGATGTGTAGTATATTTATTTCTATGTTTAGAATATTTCTTACAGACATTCATTTAAGCAAACAGCGTCTCATCTGGGTCTACGCTGTTTGACAAGGCCTTTGTTCTAGACGCTAGGCATAAATGGGTTAATAACGATGGGTCATTGTTTTTAAATTCACTGTTATTCGGAGTTGAACTACCAAAAGATTACATGCAGAGTAAACCACTAGATCTAAATATACAGTCTACAATTTTATTTGATGTGGTTATTTCAGATTATTGTTAATAGTATCAATACATGGTTGTCTCCAACTAATTCTCATTCACAAGAAAAAATATTCTGGNCCCCCACCTTAAGAGAATTGTGGTGTTGTTGCAAGTCCATTCAAATACAGGGTCCATCATTATGACATTAAGAAATGCTATGACGTATGTTACACAAGTCATCGGAACTATAGCAGAAAGTGTTGGTTTTGGTGTATCTGTAGGTTCCTACCTGTTTTTGGGTACATTACTGCATATGGCATATATGCAAAACGATATTTTGATCCTTGTGTTATCTGTCAAATGTTAATTGTTTTTGTTTAACAAATAAATCAGAATTCATGTTTCATTTCTCTCATATACTTTGTTTTCACCAATGTAGAGTGTAACACAACTTTTCACATAACTTCTGACCTTTGTGTACATGCATGATCGAGGTCACGAGTGCATTGAAGAACGCGTGTCGGTATTGGGGATGACTTTTGGCAATCTAATTTCTAAAAATATAGCAGCGCTAAACTAATAAAATTGAAGTGCATCTGGAAAAGCAAGAATACAGTTTCTAGTCATACTAGACTTAAAGTCAAAGAAGATTGTTTGATACATAAATTGGACGAAATGCAGTTAGTGTCCAACTATTGGCTTTTGACTGTAGTCAGCTCCGTAAAATTAAGTGTCTCAATGACTAGACACAAGTACACAACAAACACAACACAAAAAGCCATGATGACCCTTTGGCGCACACCCGAGTTTATAGACACTAATTGTTGAAGACTTTACCTCGTGATCTCGTTTCTAGACGCATCTGATCCAGATTCAAACTTGGCCTAAATATTGTGAAGATAAACATTATGACAATTTTTTTTTCAAGATATAGTTATTAATGCAGCCTTTAAAGTGGTTACAATGTTTTTCTAAGTATTGACTTGGTGACCCAGTGTTTAGACAAGCAAGTGATAGATTTGAACTAGGTATGGATGTGGTCAAGATAAACATTCTGACCATGTTTTATAAAGATTGGATGAAATATTTGGCCTACAGAAAGGAAACAAGCTAAAAGATGACACCGCCAGATGCTGTACATAGGGGGATCACAATAATTGATGTGTTTGTCAAACACTATGCCACACCCATATATTTGACCTTGAAGGATGACCTTGACTTTTCACCACTCAAAATGTGCAGCTCCATGAGATACACATGCATGCCAAATATCAAGTTGCTATCTTCAATATTGCAAAAGTAACGACCAAGGTTGAAGTTTTGGACAGACACACACATAGTACAATGACAGACTGAGACAGACAGACAGACAGGCACAAACAATATACCCCCTATTTTTTGAATTAAATAAAAAAAAAAATTAGTGTCACTGCCATGGAATGGTCAATGCAAAGCGCTGGGAGTGTAAACCTATTTTAAGGAGCACCAAGCCTCACGTTTAGCCCAGAATTATTCACAAAACATTTAAGTGTAAAACCTCATAACCTCACAATACAAATTAAAAAGCAATACAATATAATATATTTAAATTTGGTTACCAATAAACTACTGGTTGGATACAACTCAGAGCACCAGAAATGTAACCGTTAACCCATTTATGCCTAGTGGACTGTCCCATTCTTCTAAATTGGATCAATTTATTTCCAAAATTAGGGATGTCTAGTATATTAATTTCTATATTTAGAATATTTCTAACAGAAATTCCTTTAAGCAAAGAGCGTAGACCCTGATGAGACGCTGCATAATGTGGCGTCTCATCTGGGTCTACGCTGTTTGCCAAGACCTTTTTTGCTAGACGCTAGGCATAAATGGGTTAAGAAATGCTTACAGACCAACATGATGGCTCCAATATATTTTCAAACTTTGTGGAGAACAACAAAAAAGTGTAAAAAAAACAACAGAAATTGTAACAGTAAATGCAGATCTTTTATTGCACAAATCCGGTACAACATCTTAATAAAATTATTAAAACATTTCTGACAGAACATGATCATTCAAATGTAAATAACAGAGAATTTCAGTCCACAAATAACTGAAATTGTAAAACACATCCTATGTTATGGAATATGGATTTGAACAAAGTTAACCCTTTGAGCGCTGGAACCGGATTTTGAAGGCCTTTGCAAACAGTTTGGATATGGTATATGAGAATGTTTATAATAATATGTTATTACCTGTGCATTATATTAACGTATTTTTGTAAAATAAATAAAGGTTCACTTGGATTTTTGTAAGTTTCCGGTTTTTGTTTGTGTTTGCGAAAAAAATTGTCATCGTTCAGAAACTTGCTGTATAAACGCGGTTGTCAGCATATATCCTCGTGGATTTCATGTGTGTCTTGACGTTTTCAGGTCTTTTATTTGGTTGAACTATACTGTACAAAATTATAGCTGTTTCAAAACGTGATGTAAGGTGAAAATTACTTAGGCCAAGGGAGGTCCGTCCAGTATTTGTATTGGTCCTGCGTTACTTTATGGACTAGTTCGTTGACATCTTTGTAGTATATCACACCGTCTCTGGTCCACGCTGATTGAACGATGTCTGCTTGTTTTTTGCGTACACAAGCGAACACGTGTGAGTTTAATTTCGTCAAATGATCATTGACATATACGGGGTTTGTTTGATTCCTGAGTTGCTTTGCGTGCCGAAAAATGTGGCTCCTTTTCATGCGCGATACCATTTTTAACACAATAGGTCTTTGTTTTTCCTTGTCATATGCTCCTATTCTATGGGTGATATTGATATCTTCCTTTCTAAGGTTGATTTCTGGGATGCTATTGTTCAGAGTGAGAATGACCTTTTCAGCTGTGTTTTTCATGTTTTCATTTTCACTGTCTTGTATTCCTTCTATCTTGATGTTGCTTCTTCTGCTATATTGTTCTAACTCATTAAGTTTCAACTCGTTTGATGTTTCTTGTATTTTAAGCTGTTTTTTTAGGATTTCAGTTTCATTCTTTTGTTCGTCTAGTTCTTTTTTAATTGTATCAATGTGTTTTGCCATTCTAGTATTTTCTGTTTCCTTGTCGAATAGATCACTTTTGATTTTTTCAAGTCGTATTATTACTGAACCGAGCATTTCCTCTTTTAATTGCATAACAATACTTTTGATCAGATCTTTCAATTCTGCGCTGTCTTTAGTGAGTACATTGTTTAGTTTAATGTTTATGCTTTTTTTGCTCTGTCACAAGGTCTATATCATTGCGTTCATTTGCTTCTATTGTATTTTCTTGATTTCCGTTTGCTTTCTTTTTCTTCTGTTTAATCATTTTCACTTCGTTTATGCTGCTATCAGCCTCACTAACGCTACTAACGCTGCTGACTAAGTTCCTAGTCCTTTTATCGCCTGCCTTTACGCGTTCTTTGCCTTCCGATTCCATTAGTTTTCAATGTTGTTTCAATGTTATTTATTTTAATATGTCATTTCTTTTTTACGCACTTTAGGTCCGAAAAACTCGAGCGTGTGTGGTGTGCCTTGTGGTGACGTGTAACGAAAATGGCGTCGCCCATATCATGTTTATGTTATTTAATTCATCGATAAAGTTCTTATTTCATCAATTGCAAACGAGTGAGAATCTGAATGTATCGTTACCTTGTATTTTCATATATCCATATAAAACACTTTGAATGTAATAATCCTTTTAATTCCGATTACAAAAACATGTTTTTCACTCCCGTTTTTTCCCACACAACCACCCCAAACCAAGGTCAAGGTCTTTTCTGTTCAGATTGTTAATTTTAGAAAAATCTAGGTCACCAGTTCAAACCTTAGAAAAAACTTGTTACCACTCTAAAGGCCACATTTATGACTCAATCTTGATTTCACTTGGTGGGAATGGTTATCTTGACAATGTCTAGGCCGAGTTTGAATCTGGGTCAAGTCCATATAAAAGCTAGGTCGCAAGGTCAAATCTGAGAAAAACCTTGTAACCACTATAACGGCCTCATGTATGACCCAACCTTGATGAAACTTGGTCAGAATGTTATTCTTTACTATATCAAGCAAGACCTAGTGCGCATGTGGGTCATGGTCCTCCTAAACCAAGGTCACCAGATCAAATCTTAGAAAAACCTTGTTATTTTTAAGAAGCCACATTTATGACTCAATCTTGATGAAACTTGGTCAAAATGTTTTATCTTTACAATATCTAGGTTGTTTTTCAATGAGGATCAGATACGTCAAAAATCTATGACACCAAGTCAAGTCTTTGACAATTTGTGTGCCCTGAACACAGGTGAGTTATTCTAGGTCATCATGACCCTCTTGTTGTTTTTTTCACCAGGTGATCTAACGAAGACATTTGAGCTGCGAATCAGAGACGAATGTTTGGATGCAGACCCAAGGAAACGCCCAAAAATACAGAGTCGGCTGGAAAATAGATTGTTCACGTAATTAAGCAGACTTTTATGTTGCCTGTTTGTTCAGATTCTTTTAACGATTATGTACATAGCTCTAGTGTCAATTGATAACAGTGATTATATTAATGTTTGAACGAATGTCTCTATTTTATATATATTAATTGTTTTAAGTTTAAATAGGTGTATATATTTCATGCATTTTAATACAATAAAATGTACATAGCAACTGTGTTGCAAGGTTTTCTCATAATACTAATGTTTGTATCAGCTATGTTCAAGACAATAAAGTGTTTAAATTTAGAATTTAAGATCTGGTTAACATTGTTGCCGTCCCGACGATCGAATACTTGAATACTTTGATGACAGAATACTCGAATACCAATTAAGCTTTTCATTGCCATCGTTAGTCTTTTATGAATGTTATTGTTTAAAAAATGAAGAATTTATGAGTGCAAATATACTGTTTAAAACCATTTAATATTATTTAAAATTATGCCCTTACTGGTTATGTATTTTTATATATACATCCATTGTCAAGTGCAGCGTGAAAATATATATGATAAATTCCTTGTTTACCCCGGTAATTACAAACAATTTTTTTTAAATGTGATGGTTATAAACCTTAAGATATGAGGTACATTAAAAAAAATACAGAAAATCATAAATACCAGTAGAACTCATTTTTCGACAGTTGTGCAGTGTGGTTAACTCCCTTGTATTTATATTGAAACTGGGTCTAATTATTAAATCCCTTTCGTTTATATTGAAACTGGTTGTAGTGTTGCACATTTTTATTCAGGACAGAGTTGTTAGAAATAACAGCATATTTGGAACAAGTGGCGCAAGAAGTCAGCGGAATTTAATTTAATTTAATTTCTTAGGCACTACAAATGTGTTTAAATGTGTATTTTAGCGGTAAAGGGTGACGAAGTCCTTATTCGATGCTTTCATAAAAGAAATATTCAACAAAATTCAATACATTTTCAAGTTTATAACTGGACTTCCACTTTACCATCAGTATGTGTTTACTCAGTGTTTTGTTGGCAAATTTAGCGTTGTTATTGACCCCGTTTCCAAATGTAAAAAAGTATATGTTTTTCCCAAATAACTGCTTTAAATTCACAATTGAAGGTTTCACAAATATATATTTGTATTTTTTAATAAAATAAAACATAAAGGTTATTTCCCTATGCAGCTTTATTGGTTGAACTTATGTATATATAATATTAAAAACAAGTTTTTTGTAACCCAAAAATAAAAAACACAATTTTCCCAATTTTGGTCATAACAACACCAATTTTCGCAATCCAAAGGGCCTCAGCCCCATTCCAGAAATCGGGGGAAAAAACACTGTTATTGGTTGCTTCTCGTTGTAGATGAAGATAACCCCATGTCATCGGCAGTGGACAAAGTTCAACCGCTGTTCTGTGAGCCAGTTTTCCAGCGATACATCGTTCCAAAGTTCGTGAAGATATTCACGGTCCATGATTACCATGCTCATATGCTTATGCTGACATACTTCATCAAGTTTGTACATCTTGTCAGCAAGGAACAGTTGGAGACTGAGATTCTTCCACAGGTACGGATTCTGTACACTGTAAAATCATTTATATTTGTCGACATGACATTTTGTGGTTAAAAACGTTATATTATTTATTATATATATATATATATATATTATGAAAGCGTATATTTGGGGATTTCTTATTTGGAGATTAAAATGGGGAATTTGTGTCTGTCACTTTCCGATTTGTTTGGGTTAAATTCATGGATCAGTCAGCCCACGAAATTCAAGAAAATTAATGTCCCACAAAAAAATGATTTCAGGGCTTTTTCCAGCCATTTTGGGAAAAGGAGTCTGGTCAAATTGGAATTTTTTAAATCGATAAAATGGCAAATTTGGGAATTTTTTATCGATAAAATGGACCAAATTGTGATTTGTTTATGAAAAAAAATATTGACACTTAAGGACTATAATTCAAATTATAATAACAAAATTATATGAATTATAGATTATATTTATATTCTTTGTAATATGTTTATGAAATAAAATTGAGATATAATAATCATAAGACACTTCTTTCAAAAATAAATAAAAAATTACAATTTTGGTTTGGCATCGGATCGGTTTGCTTTGGGATCAGGTCAGTTTTACTGATTTTTTTAAGAAGCAGAAAAAGCCCTGGATTTTACACTACCATTTACCTGTATACCTTGTGTAGAATGCACCATACCATAGTGTATGATGTTTTGTCATAACACTACGCTGATATCAACTTGATTTGAAGGGGCCATATATTTTTTTTTATATCAGGTTAGTAGCCTTAATACCAGTGAATGTTTGGAGGTACATCTCATTACTGAGATTCAACTATTGTGCCATCAATTTGGGTAGAAAGCAATAAGACTTAACAAAACAAAACCATTGATACCAAGAGGTTTAACAGTAAGAAAACAACAAGGTCCAAAAAAAAGCTCATTTTATAAATATCTACAAGAGTTTATGACGTGAACCATTTTCCCACTAAAAACGCATGGGCATAGTTATTATATTTTATTATTTGTAAAAAGTTGATAAGTGGTATGATAAACAGAAAAACCGGTTACTGCCCTATTGTTATGTATTTTATCAGGCTCTGCAAGACTTGTTATGTTGTTTTAAGTCTAACCTGACTTGATTTGAAGGCGCCTTATATATTTTTATATCAGGTAAGTAGCCTTAATACCAGTGAATGTTTGGAGGTACTCTCATTACTCGGATTCAACTATTGTTCCATCAATTTGGGAAGAAAGCAATAAGACTTAACATAACAAAAACATTGATACCAAGAGGTTTAACAGTAAGAAAACAACAAGGGCCATAAAACCAAAACTAAAACTCATTTTACAAATATCTGCAAGAGTTTATGACATCATACAAAATCATTTTCCCACTAAAAACGCATGGGCAAAGTTATTATATTTTATTTTTTGTAAAAAGTTGAAAAGTGGTATGATAAACAGATAAACCGGTTACTGCCCTATTATGTATTTTATCAGGCTCTGCAAGACTTGTTATTTTGTTCTAAGTCTAACCCGATATGTTACAAAGGGAAAGGTAAGTAACCTGTTAAAACATGCACCAAACTCTTATTTTACAGAAATTGTTTTTTTGTTATGCTCCCGAAGGTGGGCATATAGTGATGGCACTGTCCGTCTGTCTGAAATTCTGTCACACTTTGCGTTTAGGTTTTGAAAAATGTGGAAAAACACTTAGAGTTTAGGTTTAGTAAAATGTGGCAAAAGGGGGCATAAGTCATCCTATGGTGACAAGCCTTGTTTTAATTCTTGAAATATTTGTTTCTTTACCTGCATGTGCTGCGGAGATTTTGAAATGTTTCTCCATAAAACATTGCATAACAAATAGTTTCTAATTTTAACAAGCTGGTAAGCTTTATCCCAGAGTTTGTGCCATTTTTATTCCCCCTGAAGGTGGGCATATAGTGATCGCACTGTCCGTCTGTCTGTATGTCTGTCCGTCTGAAATTCCGTCACACTTTGCGTTAAGGTTTTGGAAAAATGTGGACAAACACTGCGTTTAGGTTTAGACAAATGTGGAAAAAGGGGGTATATATCATCCTATGGTGACAAGCCGTGTTATTATTTTGTTTGCTCTTAAATGCCAGGCATTGCTGGGATTGCGTGATACAAGCAACGAGATAGCCGCGTTGAGTCTGCATCTGCTTGGTGACATGGTTACTGTCCTGAGTAGAGAAGCAGTGATAGGCGGGAATTGTAAAACCTTCTTCAAAGAAAGCTTGCCCAACACTGGTTCCGTACAGGTTTGTAAATTAATAACTAATTTTCAAAAAAAATTAATGCACGGGCATAAAGTGTCGTCCCAGATAAGGCTTATCAGGAACAACTCTTTCAGCATAAACTGGATTTTCAATAAGAAAATACTTCCTTTGCACTTAAAATACAAAAGAATTGGAAAGTGCCATTCCTGATAAGCCTGTGCGGACTGCAAGGCACATCTGGATTGACACTTTATGCACATGCATTAAACCCCATTTTCCCAAAGTAAGGCTCAATTATAGTTAGCAAAGATATTGTTGCCGATTTGGGTCCCCATTGTCTAATGGAAATGGTGGCCGTCTGATGAATGGTTGGTCATAGCTTTGATCTCTAGTCAAGGAGCTTTCGATTTATCTTTCTTATCAGACACCAAGTGCTGGTTCTACCCAGGAAATGGGCTTGAGAATGTCTCAATAAGCCTTAGACTTTCTAAACAATCAAGCTTACATATATAACTTTTGAACTAAAAGATCTTTCCTTTTTTATGACAAATGCTCCTTGGTTTTTGTGTCTAGATTAATTTCCATTTATGGATAATCAAAACTACTTACTAAGCCTTTTCACATGCTGTTTTGTGTCATATAATTAAAACGGATAAACAAGGTTACTATGGCCTAGTGGATATGGTGTCCACCTAGTGACTAGGATGTCACGATTTTGATCCCAATTGTGGGAGCGTTGTTTAGATCCCCCAAAAGACACCAAGTACTGGTCCCACCCAGGAAACCGACTCGAGAGTGTTTCAATAAGCCTTAGGCTTTCTATGCAATCGAGCTAAAATAAATAGCTTTTTACTAAACTCTATTAATAGTGCTATGTGAATTTGCATACAATTATTTTCAAATACAGTTGTTACAATTATGAATAGTTGTATTTCAGATAAATATTTTATTTTGTGTAGGAAAATTCAAGTACCAAATATCCCGTTACCAACCGTTACTCCAATGTCAGTGGCGTGTTACCTAAAATGAAGTTAGTGGAGCTGACAAATAAGAGGTTAATTTCAATCTCAATTTTCTTTAAAGTGACAGTTCGCGGAATAGATCGTTGTTTTACATATAAATCGTATAGCCAGAAATAAACTTTACATAAATTCATTGAAATATATTTTTATCGAGGTTGACATCGAAAACCTGGTCAAAATCGGTTTTGAATCGATAAAATAATATGTAAATGATCATAAATTTATGCAATAGACGAAAATCATGCATTGCCGCTGCGCGAGTTAGGCAAATTATATTTATATTTAGCTAAACATTATTAGTATATGGAAGATAAATACATAGATTTAGCAAAAACGTACCGTTGCAACTCAGTTTCCGTCTGTATTTGCATTTGTTCTTACCTTCTCTCCGCTAAATTCGCCCGTATCTGCAATTTTGTTTGTTTAGGTTTGAATTAACGGTTCGAATCATGAATATTAATTAGATCGTTTTCGTACTTTACAATACTTGACCCAAAATAAAAATCGCTATATTGTTAGTTTTCAACCGATTTCAACCGGATTTTCAGTGATATCCTCAATAAAAACACGTTTTCTTACGATTCTGCCCATAAATATATCCGCGAATTGTCACTTTAAACTTGACTCAAATCAGTGTTATTGTTTTTTGTCAAATTTGGGACTGAAGTTTGGCCGCATTCTTAATCTAAACAAATATATATTTTTCCAAATAACTGAATAAAAGGTTTACAAAAAACTGTATATATACTTAAATAATTTGCAGCATTTAGTTCATCTCCCTTCCCAGCTTTATAAGTTGAACGTTGTAAATACTGAAAACACTTTTATTCTCAATTTTAAAGAGTTTGTAAGGCAAAAAACCCACACATTTCCCAAGTTAATTCAAAATGATGTGAGACCGTGTGCTAAAGGCATAAGCAACTCAAGGTCAAGGTTGGCTGTTGTAGTTTGTATGTTTGAGCTTGTATACTAATGTCAATTTTATATTAGCCACGTTCTGTGAAAACTGGGCTAAATGCATGTGCGTTAAGTGTGTCCCAGATAAGCCTGTGCAGTTTGCACAGGCTAATCAGGGACAACACTGCTTTTATGGATTTTTTCGTTTATATGAAAGTCTTTTTTTTTTAAATCCAGTTTAGGGGGAAAGTGGCGTCCCTGATTAGCCTGTGCGGACTGCTATGTATTACAAGTTAATAGACAAACACATTTGTTTATTACCATAGTAAGCCGTTGAATTCCTAATGGATCAAATCTAAAAAAACTGCCTTATTGAAATACGCTTAAGAACATTCTCAATACAATTTAAAGATGCTACAAAAAAAAATCAAACAAACTTGATACAAGTTTTCTTTTTCAGGGAAACTGATGCTACGAGAACAACGGAGATCGATCCTGATCCTGATCGCGCATGGAAAGAAGAGGAGAAGAAAAAAGAGCGAGAAATAAAAAGAGAGGAAATGTGTAGACAGCGAGAAGAACGCAAAAAAGCTCGGGAGCTGGCTGCAGGTAATTGTTTTTTTATACCTCTGCAGGGATGGTAAATATTGAAGTTACTATGTCGAATTTTAAATTGATTGTATGTAACTGTTTTAATATATACTTAAACATTGAAAGGTTTTTCGGTTAACTGGTTAACTAATGGGTTCGTGTAATTGGTTAAGAGTTTAATCTTTTAGTTATCTGTTAAATCCTTAATAGTTTCCAATATCAAATACTTTCTAAATTGAGTTGTTCTTGTTTTCAGTTATGTTACCACATTTAGTACTTTGTTATAATTTATAGTCTTTGTATTTATGGTTTCACATAGTTTGATTTTGTATTGTTACATGTTATGATATTACTATAAACATACGTATTTTTCAGTGTCTTCTAAAGATGAAATCAAAAGTGAAGAAAATCGGAAGCACTCCTCACAAAGAATTATTGATAATGATACCGAGGATTCTTTAGAGAAGTCATTTGATAGGTTGGGTGAAAATGAGGCCGAGGAAATTTCTTTCGACAATTCTGATTGGTCAGAAACTGTTGATAGTTCACCAGTAAATGTTATGGATGAAGATCATTGGTCGGATTTTGAAAATGAGACCAAACATGATTCTGACATAAGTGAGGAAATTGAAAAGGAGTTAAAAACAATGGAATTAAGTAAAAACTCCAAATCAACTGTGATAAAATCTCAAAATGAAACTATAATCAAGACAAGTGGAAAACCGTTAAAATTGCAATCATCACAAAGAACTAACACCAACAATGTTCCAACAGAGTCGAATTGGGATGAACCATCTCAAAAGTTAAAATCGTCCACACATTTAAAACCAGCCATTTCAAACATAGCAAACGGGGTCAAACCATCAAAATCTAGTCAACAACTCGGCTCCGAGTTTGATATAAAATCTCTGGAGATTAAAGTGTCAGGAAAAGAGCCTGACTCTTTTGATTTCTTTGCCGACATGAAGCCAACAATTCAGAAAACTGCTGTGAAATTAGACAATGACCTTAAAGGACTTGACACACAAAGTGAAGGGCAAAATTATGTGAAGCCATCATTATTTGGAGTTGCAGAAGCGAATTTGGAGGTATGTATTATTATATCGTCATGTTTTTTTAGCTAACCTGTTTTTATGGTGAGCTTATAGCAGGTCTCTGCAAGAACTGGACTTAACGCATGTGTCAAAGTAGGCTGATCTGGGCCGACTATTTCCTCTTGTCTGCAAATTTAGGTTGAATGGAAGCATCTTCGAAATGAAAATCCAGTTTAGGTGTAGGGTATTAGATTAGCCTGTGCAGTCTGCACAGGCTAATCTGGGATGATACTTCACTCTCATGCATTAAGACCGGTTTCTTAGAGACTGACTCAAATTTAGTTATACGTCTCAGTCTTGTGTTGATGTTTATGTTTCGTTGATTTCTTCACTTAACGTCTCAGAAATAAACTAAAAAAAAATTAACATCAGAAACATCAATTGATGTCACATGATTTTACTGTACATGTTTTCCAAAGTACTGAAAAAATCCATAGTATGCAATTTTAAATCTTAAATCCCAAATGCTTGTCCAGGGCTCCTCCTGACCCTAATGTTTTTTAGCCTTTCCCAAATAGAGAAATTCATCACATTTTTTGTTTAATGAAGAAAAAGTACAGGTCAAATGGAAATTTCTTTAGCCAATTTTGCTAATTTGTAGCAATAAGCTAATTTGCCAAACGACAGAGTAAGCATAGTTGCCTTATTTGACGATGAACTTTGTTGTTGATTTCTGTTGTTCGATAACTAGAGCGTTTAAATAATTTGTGTTCTTCGTTGTTTTTTCAGGAAACTGAGGGGTCAGGCTGGGGAGATGATGATTGGTGAATTCCAGATCAAGGGTCGTCTCCATAGCAACTGGGTCTCCTAAGCAACCTTGAATGTTTGTGTTTGTTTGTGTAATATCAACTGCATATTTGGTTCAAACAATGCAAACCAGCATTAAATTTGCTTTTCTGAAAAATTATTTGCGTTTATATTGTGTTTGAAATTCCATGATCTTATTATTTTTCTAGTGCAGGCATTCTTAACCCAAAATGAAATTGTCATGTGTAATGCTTTTAATCAAAATAGGTTCTTTGTTGGAATCAGTATCTCCACCTTGGACAGTTTTGGAACATGCATGCAACGAAGATGAAAGACTGAAATAATTGGAAACTGAATAATTATCCAGAACTAAATTGGAATTCTTCTATAATATAAAGCATTAATGAATTTATTTAAAAAAAAAAAATCATATTTACCATTTCGGAACATGCACATTAATTCAATGTTTTATCCTGCCATACAGTAGCTAAAACATATCAGTAATTTGCCATGTAATCTTGAAAGAGCGGATCAATGGTCTAGTGGTAACTCTCTGGCAAAACCTACTTATTCGTCTTTCACACAAGACTTTAAACTGATCGGTAATGTATTAGATGCTTCACACCTTTCACACGAGACTTTAAACTGAGCGGCAGTGAATTAGATGCTTCACACCTTTCACAGGAGACTTTAAACTGAGCGGCAATGTATTAGATGCTTCACACCTTTCACACGAGACTTTCAACTGAGCGGCAATGTATTAGATGCTTCACACCTTTCACATGAGACTTTAAACTGAGTGGCAGTGTATTAGATGCTTCACACCTTTCACACAAGACTTAAAACTAAGCTGCAGTGTATAAGATGCTTCACACCTTGCACACAAGACTTTTAACTGAGCGGCAGTGTATTAGATGTTTCACACATTTCACACGAGACTTAAATCTGAGTGGCAGTGTATTATATGCTTCAAACCTTTCATACGAGACTTTAAACTGAGCGGCAGTGAATTAGATGCTTCACGCCTTTAACACGAGACTTTAAACTGAGCGGCAGTGAATTAGATGCTTCACACCTTTCACACAAGACTTTAAACTGAACTGCAGTGAATTAGATGCTTCACACCTTTCACACGAGACTTTAAACTGAGGGGCAGTGAAAAAGATGCTTCACACCTTTTACTCGAGACTTTACAATGAGGTGCAGTGTACTTGGTCAGGGGTGTGATTGAGGTGAAGTCTGAGGGGAGGAAAATTTTGTCGACTGATGTTGACTACGCGAATCGCGTGCATAACACAATGATGCAACCTTAAAACAGACATTTAAATAAACAACTTCATGAACTGCATTACAAGATTTATTTATGAACATCTTTTTATCTTCACATTTAACATACTGAGAATGCAACGTAAAGAGTATTAATTGTGAGAAAAAACAATATGTGTAACGCAATCAGCATCCATGGAAAAGGTACACAACATGCTGCTTATTATAAAAATGACATTTAAAGATACCGGTATATTGATAAAACATGTAAACGATGACGGCAATCTTTCGTTTGAGCTTGATGTCTTAACCTTCAAAATATGTTGCAACACCGTGAGAGTGTTCAACTAACATCATTTTACCACGGGATCCGTAGTTCAAGATTTTTTCCACATGGAACACTTTTCGCAAGTACATAAATCAGATAGCAACAATCAGATTAAAAATGAAATTTATTAGACACATTTATTTACTTCAATAAACCAGAAAGGGGTTGGCATACAAGTTATTTTGCAACATCTAAATCCGTCTTGAAAATTCGAAAATAAAAGAAGTTGTTTCGCTCATCATCACCACCACAATCTCATCCCAATCATCATCATTGTCGTCATCATTATCATCCGCTCAATCATTATCATCATCAACAGCAGCAGCTGCAACAACAGCAACTACGTCGCTGTCGTCTAATTCGTTATTTTTGTCATATCATTTGCACAAACTTCATCATCATTTACAATTATTATAATTTTCATCTTCATATTATCATCAAATCCACATATTCAACATCGTCAGAAATAATAACAACATGCAAAACAACTCAACTGAAATCATTACATTTGCATCATATTATGGTATAGAATAATAGATAATAATAACAACAATAAGAAATGGCATTACATTATCATAGAAACATGGGATTCATTGAGGAATGTGAAGTATTCTCCTCGCCACAAGTATTAAATACAAATGACAATATTAGTAATAATTCAAACATGAATGCACATTTATTTTGCACATGTCTTCTAGAACTGTATTACACATGTGATAACATTAAATGGTTGTAGTCGGATGTATTACTTCACTAATTCATGGCTGTATCTCTAACACAGATTCTGTAAAATCAATGTAATGCGACTAATCAACACGCTTGCATTACCATGGCAACGGCTGAACGGAGCACGTTGTTTATTGCCATCATAACAACTATGGAAAACACAAATTATAACAATTACTTGTAATATCTTATTGAAATTACACATATGTGTAGGATAACTACAAGTTATCATCATAAATAAAATTACTGACGGACAGACACCAATTCTATCCTTTTGACTGGGGATTAAAGTCTCCATAATCAAAAGGAAACATAAAATGCAGGCCAAACAGTGCATTCAAAACAAGCGACGACAACATCACTAAACTTTAATTGACGTTCTCCCGATTGCCCGAGGTGACTCATTTTGATCGTCTATCATCTTAAGATGAGAAATGGAAAAGGATTAAAACTTTATTTTAGGTATAAACACTTATGTTCAATAGTTTTTGTATTGAATAAATTACTGTGCATAGATGATGATACAAGTCTACACATTTCCGGATCTTCCATCGTAAATAGTCTTGTAGTCGCATGTAATTCTTCATTTGGGGAAGTCTGGATCTTTAACACAGTTAACTTGAAAGCGCATTGATATGTGACAAATGCCGTCAATTTGTGTATGTCTCCACGGATGACCTTTTCCTCCATCAACATAATCATCATCATCATTAACCCCAACACTGTCACGTACAGACCAGGTCTTTTTGCTAAGTACAAAGTCATATATTTGAAATTGTTTCACTTTAACATTCTCCAGTGCTTCGAGATTCTCTTTGATCAGGATATATTCCTCTGGTGGAATCTTCTGCTGCAATTTTGAACCTCCTTTATCAATACAACAGAATTCCAATCTACACTCAACTGATTGAGTCCATGCAGACAGTTTGTTCACAAGGTCTTGTAGTTGTGAAGGAGATAATGCATAAAAATAGCATATCACATGCTTCAATGACGGGGGAAGCTGCAGGTCTATATATTCAGGTAAGTAAACTCTAAGCGTTTCTAGCTGTGATAGGGAAGCTAGTGACTGTGACAATGGAGGTACATCTACACGATCCGAGTATATAATAATATCCCTTAAACTCAGATTCTTGACATTCAGACCATGCAGAGTTTCCCATGCAAAGTTTTGCCTGATTAAGTCTTCCATTTCGAATGCACATGTATCGTTTAAATCCGTATCTATTTTTGCTTTTTGTTTAAATGTAATTCTGCCCGCATCCTCTGCAGATGATCCTATGTGACTACCTGGCAGCCTACCCTTATCCTCGTGATCGTGTGCAGTTATAATACAGGAAGACAGCTCACACCTCACCCTATGATCGAGTGTCAGCAGCATTCTGAGCAGACTGCGTAGCCAGTTTGAGGAACATGTGACTCCACGTAATTTAATGCGTGCTATATTGGGCAGTACTGGAGTATAGTCTTCACACTGTACTGGATCTTCACCGTTTATTAGACACCATGTATAATTGGCTTTATTGTCAACACTGTTCAAATCAAAACCATGCAATTCAATACGAGTCAGTTTTTGTTTGTTATGTATGAGAGGTCGTTTTGGTAACACTTTCACCTCATTGCTGATTGTTATCGAATATAATTTTTCAAACAGTGACAAATCCAGTCCGTCATAAGTTGTATCTATATAAATACTTTGAAGACTTTTATAATTATAAACAGACAGTGGTAATAAAGTTACTTCACCGCGGAGATCAATTGATTCTATGTGTTCATGATGTGACAAGTCAAGCGCTTCACATTTGCAATCATGTAACTCTAGATCTTTCAACTTCTTCAGACCCACCAGTGCATTCGGTTGCACTGTAATATCACCCCAGAGAATCAACCGTTCCAGTTTGTGACACCATGATACATCAAGCTCCAGAACTGACTTCTTCCTGTATTTTCGTTTAAGTGTAGAGGGACCAGGATCGTCACAGCCAGGCAAGAACACAGGTCCAGATTCCTGACAACGAGAAGACAACGCGTCTCGTGAACATATTGATGCTCTAAATTCATGCCAACTAACCTTTAAAGTTCGCACGCCTATCGGCGAACTAACCTCCAAAGATCGCGCGCATATCGTGTTCAGTGTCCAGATGTGAGACAATGCAAAGAGATCCAAATCCAAACCTTGGAAGAATTCAAAGTGACTCAACTGCAGGTGTATTGGGGTGTTCTTGTTGGCTACAGCCTCCCTGTAGCCGGACAGGATGCATGCTTGGAAGGGACGGTGATGATTGCGATCAACATCAAGATCAACATCAAGCTCATTCATCAGTGCAGATAGTTTATTCGCTGCCGAGATGTTCAAGCCACACAGGAATATGAACATTTGAGAAATCTCAAGATATGAATTGTCATGGCGTTTGAGATATCCGGAAATGACGTCATCCACAGCGTCTGCATTGTTGGCGATATGATAAGCAGTTAAGAATTCCTGAAACGTTTTGTGGACAAACCTACAAGACGTATCAGTAGCTTTTTTAGATTTCCTTTTGGTTAATAATCCTGATTTTAGTGCGAACTCTGTTGCAGATGGAAGCAAAAAGTTTGACAATTCGACATCGCTAAAAACTATTGATGTCTCTTTTTCATTTGAAAACAAAAAAGAGAACGCAGCTTTGGCAATGGAATCTATGTGAGCCTTATTTGGTTGTATATATTTTGTACCATCAAAGTTCTTTACTGGCGGTGGATTCAATTTGTTGAAATAACACTTGTCATGGGTGGCTTTTTTGCATAAACAGTCAAGTAGGGTAGTGTAAAGATCACATAGTGACGATCCGGTGAGACTCTCAGCCTTATCATCTACCCAGGTACAGAGGACTAGTGCGTAAAGCATAGGCGAAGATGATATCGGCTCAAGGTTGCGACTCTTAAGGAAATTGTTGAATTCCTTCACACTTTCTTCGATATCCACTGATTCGTCAAGTATGCATCGTAGTATCCTTTCATTGAATGCTTTAGTATCGCTTATACCCTCAACTTCTAACAGAATATCTATTTGAGAATTTCTTATCCGTTCATCACTTAATCTCCATGGCCGAGAAGTTGTGAGTACGATGCAGTTGTCTTTAGGAATTCCTGCCATAGAAGGAAGAGCTTCATCACCAGGCCACTCATCTAGACCGTCTTGAATAACGAGACATATCTCATTTTTCATAATTTGAAGACAGAGTTTCTTCGCTTCTTCACGTTCGTCGTCCGTACATATTTTATCAATTAGCTGCGTTTTGATCATCTGCAATACATCTTTCTGATGTCTTGAATCTCTCAAAGAGATGAAAAAGAGGAACTTAAATTTCTTTAGGGTTTCAACGTCAACAAACACCGTTTTCTCTTTCGTAGATGCCGTTGGAGGCAAATGTATGTTACACCACTCATTAACTAACTTGGAAGCAAATGTCGATTTGCCACTGCCAGGCTCGCCTTGTAGATATATACGTTTAGAAAAATTATCACCACGGTTGAAGCAATCTTTGTATGAACTAATTTTCTCCAGTTTTGTAAGTCTCCCATCATTCTCTATTTTTATCCTGTGTATTTTTGGACTGACATAGACATCTCGTACGTGCTTATCGAGACTAGGATTCAAAGTAGACAGAGGCACGTAGCTAACGGTGTCACGGTAATGGCCCACAAGTCTACAGCGAAGATCTGGAATGATACATTTTCATAAAAGTACATTACTTGTGAGTATTTGTTCTACTACAAGTCAGATATATGCTCATAGACACCACATTGTTTATATTCTTTTTATGTAGACTACTAATCAAGGGTATCAACCAACATATTCAAGTATAGCAGGCCAACTGACTGACAAAAGCGAATGGTTTTCTCATATGAACAATCATGAAGGATGTGAAATGAATGAAACATGCACAAACACGTTATTTGCAAATAAACTGTAATCAATAAGGCTATCTAAATGTTAGAGGCGCAAAAACAATATTCTCATATGAAATGTAATCAATGGAGGTTTACTGAATGACAGAGGCACAACCATGGTATACTCACATTAATTTAATAAAGGGATGTATAAGTAATGACAGAGGCGCGATCCTTGTATTCTAATATGAACCATCATCATTCATAATCAGCCTAGATAGTGCCGAGATGACCAAGCTTCATCGTGATTTATGCATTAATGTGGCTCTAGAGTAGTAACAAGGTTTTTCAAAGATCTGACCTTCTGGCCTAGTGTTTAGATGCACGTGATCCAGATTGAACTCGACCAATACATTGTTTAGATATAATCATTAATATTTCCTATTTATAGTGGTAGCAATGTTTCACATAGTACTAAGATCTGATCTGGTGACCTTGTAGTTTTGACACTTGTAACACAGATCCAAAGACGTCATAAATATTGTCCAGATAAACATTCTTACTTAGTTTCATCGATATTGGATGAACAAAATTGCCTCAAGAGCTTAAAGTTGACGACGCACACCACATCACCAAAAATGTGACTCTTAGAGTTTTCTAAAGGTTTAACTTTAGCCACATAAGGAAAAAGTGGCCATCCCCGTGGCGGGCATGTTTTGTGTTTTTTACCTCACACGATCCAGTTTCGAATTCAGCCAAGATATCATTGGGACAAATGGTCCGACCGAGTTTCATAAAGATTGGTATATACATGTTGCCTCTAAAGTGTTCACAATGTACAAGTTGACGACGGACGAGGCACGATAAACGATGCACAGCGAACAAGGGACAAAAGCCGATCACAAAAGTTCAATATGAGCGCACTGTTCAGGTGAGTTAACAATGTTACTGTAAGCCATTTAGTTAGAATTGCCCCGTTCCCGCGAGCTTAGTGTTTCAACAGACCGGAACTATTGTCGAACTTAGCCGAGATATCATTAATACAAAATAATTGTTCTGAGCAACATTTATGATGATTTGACCAAAAAAAACTTCTAGCGAATAAACAATGTTTCACTACAGCCATATAAGCAAAACTGTACCGCTCCTTGGCAGCAATGTATTTTAACAGACCGGAACCATTTTCGAATTTTGCAGAGATATCATTATAACACATGTTCTGAGGAAGTTTCATGATGATTTAACAAAAACATATTACATCTACAGTGTTAACAACTTTCACTAAGTCACAAAAGGAAAACCGCCACCCCCATCACAGCCATGTTCACATACGGACCGGAACCATTTTTGAACTCAACTGACATATCAATGGGAAAAATGTTCTGAAAAGTTTCATCAAGCTGGACATTAAATGTGGTCTTAAGAGTGTAAACAGGATAACAAATATGACGCGCACCAACAGCCAAAATATTATCACAAACGCTCACCATGAGCATCTTGTGCCCAGTTGAGAAAAAACATAATTGTCAGTTCTAAGGATACAGTTTACTCACCTTCTACGCGTCTTTCGAAGTCTTCTCCCGCATTGTCAGCAATTTTCTGTTGCATGCGCTCCATGCTATCTCTTGTGTGGTCTTCTATAAGTTGAACACTGCTTTTTGTCAGTGTGTCTATTTGTGTTGTTATTGTATGTTCAGCTTTCTTAGCCTCATCTCCCATTTTCTGTTTAATCTGCCTAGTACAATATTCTGTCCTGTCATATAGCCTCTGAACACCCTCATCCTTCTTCTGTTCAATCTGCTTAGTGGCCTCAGTCTTCTCCTGTTCAATCTGCTTAGTGGCCTCCTTAGTGGCCTCAGTCTTCTTCTGTTCAATCTCCTTAGTGGCCTCAGTCTTCTTCTGTTCAATCTCC
>VMBQ01005845.1:0-35383 GCA_007657795.1 Dreissena rostriformis | reverse complement strand
ATGAACGACATAGTTATGGCCCGGACAAGCTCATTTATGGCCATTTTTTACCTTTGACCTCAAAGTGTGACCTTGACCTTGGAGATATTGACGTAATTCTTTCGCGCGACACACCGTCCAATGATGGTGAACATATGTGCCAAATGATTTCAAAATCCCTTGATGAACGACATAGTTATGGCCCGGACAAGCTCATTTATGGCCATTTTTGACCTTTGACCTCAAAGTGTGACCTTGACCTTGGATATATTGACGTAATTCTTTCGCGCGACACACTGTCCAATGATGGTGAAGTAATGTGCCAAATGATTTTAAAATCCCTTGATAGATGACATAGTTATGGCCCGGACAAGCTTTCGGGACAGACCAACAGACCAACAAAGTGACTCCTATATAGCCCCCATTACCAATGGTACTGGGGTTATAACAAATGTAAAAAAGTGATGTGTTTTTCAAACACTATGCCCCCTTTTGAGCGATTTTGATCCATATATTTGACCTTTAACCTTGAAGTATGGCCTTGAATGACCTTTCACCACTCAAAATGTAAAGCTCCATGAGATACACATGCATGCCAAATATCAAGTTGCTATCTTCAATATTGCAAAAGTAATGACCAAGGTTAAAGTTTTGGGACAGACAGACAGACACATAAAATGACAGACAGGCCAAAAACAATATACCCACTCTTCTTCGAAGAAGAGGGCATACAAACAACAATTCAATACCACTGAATAAAATTAGTTTTGCTTGAAACATTTTAAAACACGTATACATTACCTTTTCTAACGGACATAGCGGGTCAGGCGGTGGAGGTGATAGCCATGAGGAGGAAAGATAATTCTTGAAATCTGTGCAGTTCAATATTATGTTTATCACCGCATTAAAGTCTGAGTCCTGAACCGATGACACATCAGCGTATCCTTGTGGAGGGAGAAAACATTTCGCTATTTCCCACCAGTTTAATTTCCAATCATGTCTTTTAGTGTTTTTCCATGATGGACCACTGAATCGGTGATGTGATATTATAGCTTTTTCATAATTGCTACATGTACCAAGCGCTGCGTGGACCTTTTTCATTGTGTTCTCAACAAAGTTAGTCAGTCCTTCCTTTGTCACATTGAGGGCTATGCAAGCCTTGAACCAGTTGTTGGTCTCCTTGTCGGCAAATATCTTGGTAGTGGCAGCCATAGTCATGAGAGTGCTTGCACCGTTCAGATGCAGCAGTTCGTTTGTGCACGACCATAGAGTAGAGGTAATTATGACATGACCTCAGTTTTATTATCAAAACGAATTCTCTGATCGGGTTTCAGTCCGAGTATGTTCTTTTGGTTGCCATCCATTTTCCATCTACAAGTAAACAAGTATAATTTACAAAACCCATACGTTGCATCAACACAGTCATGTCACATCAACATAAAGCTTGTCATTTTATCACAACCAGTATGTGTGTAAAACCACAAAACTACATTAGAAACAAAATGGAATTTATTAAATTTTCGTATTTACATATTTATTCTATTTATAAACGTAATAACATGATGATGATTTTGTTAATATCTGTTAGTTATGTTTGTTTGTGTTCTTTTAAACTTGCTAACTTTTTTTCAACAAAATATGAATTATCATTATGGTTCGGAATAATTGTTAACACAAAATGAAAACACCGACTCCACAAGATGTATAAATGATATATTTTATTAATCAGACTGTGCACATGCGACAAATACATGATTTTACTTGTTTTGCTCATACACAGCTTTAGTTTCACTGAACAAAACTACTACAACTACAGAACGGTATTAAAGTCGTTCCGCGAACTACAAAATACTATTTAAGTATCCTTAGCCTAATGTGTAAAATTATACCTACACTTTGCTAAACCGAAATCTTCGGACACATAAATAGGTTTTATTTCAGAATACATAAGGCCTTTAGCCCATCAGTACACATACATATAATAGTCAACAGTGGTAAAAGACATACAAGCATATACATTACTATTTTACGCAATATAAATTAACAATTTATATGAACGAACAGTTGTTTTACTATGAAACAAAAATAACTGTCAACTGAACATTGTTGCAATGTCATTTTTATTTCACATATGAATCGATCTATGACATTAAATAGGTCCACAATCAGTACATAATACATTTTATAATAGTGCTGGTCTGCACACAATTTGAATGCAATACATTCATATGTGTTCTTTTGTGTTCTTGCACAAAAACAATTTTCTCTGTTTAGCCCCAAATTCAACCCCGAGCTAGGCCTCTATTCAAGCTTACTTTATCTAAAGTTCCATCAAGATTGTTTGATGCAAACTGAAGTTATTGAATGGAACCATTTAATATAGAGCAGGTGACTTTACTTTGTCAAATTCGGGATAATTCAAGGGCCATACTTAAGGCGTGCATCAGGCGATCTGGCTTGAAATAGATTTTGGTCTAGATATAATGCCCATATACATTGTCACACAATTTGCAGATGCTAAGATTACAGCTATTTGAATAAGTGGAAACGGTTAATTTTGCCCTTTTTTAAATTCAATGGCCATAATTCTAAAGTGCTTCATGTGATCTGGCTGGTTATATCAAACCTGGTCGAGATATTATGACCACAAAGTTTCATGGTGATAAGATGTAAATTTGTTTTAAACTTTTATCGAACATCACTTCTTGAAATAATGATGTCTCCCCTGAGTTAGAGACTGAATTAGGTGGGGCCAAAATCTAGGTCAGTAGGTAAAATTTCAGACAAAGCTTATGAACACTCTAGATGCCACATTTACTACCAAATATTTATGAAACTTGCTTAAAATGTGTGTCTCAATCAAAAGTACCCGTACCTGCGCACTTGGGAAAAATGTGTGCGAAAAAAACCTGAAAATGGGAAAATTTGCATCGTGAAATCTTCAAATTGGGAATTTTGGGGTATTTTTAATAGCTTGGTTCTTTAGTTCACAAACCCTTTGAAACATTTTGTCACATGCCTTTATTGGTGAAATTTTAAGTTTCAGTGCTCATTTCAGACTGACACTCTTAATCGGAGACATATTATTATTCAATAAACAAAGATCCTTACTGATGCACGTCTAGGGCATTGTTTGAAACTGACTCGGATTGGCTATCATCAACAGTTTTAGTTGTCTGAAAGCCATACTTTGACAACGGCATTCATCCATGAGGCTGATGTCTTCGTTTATTTTTATGTAAACATTTGTAATTGGTATCTGTTGTAAACAATAAAAAAAAGTAACAATGCCAGTAAACATTTCATAAAGTTTTAATAAATGCATATAATCATTTTTGTTTGAAAAATATTTATAAATGTGAACTTGACTTCTGTATCTACTTTTTGATAATTGGGTTCTTGTCTAATTCTTTCTGAAAAAAACCAACAACAGTTTTCTTGTTGTATTTTGCTTCGTTTTTCTAGAAATATTTGGCAAATTTTAAGCTACACAAATAAACATATCCTTCATTGTGCTCGACTTTGGTAAACCGACTTGGTATAAATAACGCTGACCTTTTTTATACACCAATATAGTTTCTTTCAAATAATAATGTTTGATGTAACTATTGTAAGATTTAATATTAAAGGATTTTAAATGATGACGATGGAGCAGCAGTAGCGGTTGAAAGACTGGTAATGTTGACTGAACTGTTAGCTTCTTCAGTGGCTATCTTGCACAGACATATACAATTTTTTTTAAATTATCGATAATCATAGCTTTGTAAAACATGTTGTAGGAAATGCCCCTGTTAAAGAAAAAACAAAAAACATGCAGTTACACTACACGTTCTTATTATTATTGCGTCTAAAGTCATTATCGACTATGCTTTGTCTTTGACACAGATCAAACAATTTCAAAATTATACATTGTTTAATATTAATTTTTACTACTGTAAAAGAGTGTCCCAATATGCCAATTTCAATACACAAGAATGTTTTACATATGCATCATTGTACAGTGATGTAGCAATTTATTGATCTAATTATCAATAAATCAATCAGCTGTTAACTTAATGTCATCTAAATACTAATAGTATAATATGTGTATCAGATATATTATTATACTATTTTTTTTTAATATATTTTTTTATATAAAATAACATTAAACAATTATCTTACAACCTCTGAACGTAATAATAGTTAAAGTCAAAATAGGGACCAGGGTCTGTTCACATGTTTGGTACAGCCCATTTACTTATATTAGCATACCATGAATTGATGATTGATCTGCTATTGTCTTAATAAATCATTCCCTTCAATGTGTTGCACATTCTTAAGCACAAAACAAAAGTAAGATTGTTTTTTTGAAGGAATAAATATTATTGAATGGATATACATGTAATAACAAGACTATTGCCAAGCAATAATGTCCTCTACCAGCTCCACCATTGTCAGATTTTTTTATTTGTTGCCATAGCAACCAGAATTGTTGACGTAGGAACGAAATGAAATGACGTGCATAATGTTCATATTACAATCTGTCCATGTTTCAAGTTTCATGAAAAAATATGAAGAACTTTCAAAGTTATCGCAGGATCCAGAAAAGTTAGTTATTCTTGAATGCTCTGAGCTTTTATGAGTACGTACGTCCCAGCGACCCGGAGGGTCAATATAGCTGGGAGTTGGATTATTTCAACTACCAGAAAAGTGTACCCTTGAGCGATATGTACATGTCAGGAAACAAGCAGAAACGGATAGGAGATCCAATTCCGATTCAACGATTGCGTGTTCAATTTCAAACATTGTTTAAGACGCTATGTTCAAAATAAAATCATCTTAAATTATTCACTATAACTATGAAATTATCATTTAATGCGATACCTTACCTTGAACACCAAACTGATCCGAAATGTATTTATATGATCCGGTAATGGTAACTTGACTGTAAGTACGGTTATGTCGTTGAAAACATCTTCAATGATCACACGCTTGATAAGAAAGAAAATGTACGAGTAATTGTTTTCATAACAATCAACTGTTTCTGGGAGTTATACCGTAAAAACGACCAAATTGTGCACCTACTTTCGATTTCACTGTACTTAATCAATCATGCGAAGAGCTTTTTTTAACTATCACACCGCTTAGGGACAGGCTGTATTGCACCATGTCACACGCTGTTACACAGTCTTAAAGTCAATGTAATGCATTAGCAAATACATTCCTTCTTTTTTACTGAAATGTTTGATGTCAATTTTGACAATGGACAAACTACAATCTAATGTTTGACTATACATGGTTAGAAAGATAAGACAATAAACTTTTGAAAAAAAACACCATTTAAATAAACTATGAGCAGATTCAACCTTTCACTCATAAACCTTGATTTGTAAATAGGACTCAATTGCGTTCTAGACGACAAACAGATGGTTATACAAAAGCATTGATACCTTTTATCGAATATTGTCTGTAAGTATTTTCAATCTAGATTCGATTAACTCAATTTGTTTATCAGAATTGTTTTTGTATTGCAATAAATCGTTTTAAAGATCAGATGCATGTTAAGTTGCAGTGCAGCAATGTGTTTAATTTCAACTGTTTTCTTAACATTGCTTCCAACCGTTAAAGTTTGGTGTTACGCTTTTAGTGCTGGTCCGAATGTGACCAAAGTGACCAGTTGAACAATGAAGACATCATTTATAACGTACGATACATGGGTTTATGTGATAGAATGCAACTATTAAGAACGATGGGTCATTGTTTTTCAATTCTATGTTATTCGGAGTTGAACTACCAAAACATTACCGGTACATGCAGAGTAAACTACTAGATCTAAATATAAGAGTCTACAATTTAATTTGATGTGGATATTTCAGATTATTGTTAATATTATCAATACATCTCTTTAAACTTAAATTCTCATTCACAAGAATAATGAATCTGGTTTGGAACCCATCCCCATAAAAGAATTGTGGTGTTGTTTAAAGTCCATGCAAATAGAGGGTTTATCATTCTTTCAGTAAGAAGCAATATGACGTACGCTACACAAGTCATCGGTACTATAACAGAAAGTGTATTGGTGTTTCTGTGGGTTTTGACCTCTTTTTGTGTAAATTACTGCGTATGAAATATAAACAAAACGATATTTTGATCATTTTGATATCTGAAAAATGTAAATTGTGTGTGTGTTTTTTTTTAATTAATCAGAATTCATAGTTCATTTTACTCATATACTTAGTTTTCACCAATGCAGAGTTTACCAAAAAAGTTCACATGACTTCTGACCTTTGTGTACATGCATGAGGTCACGAGTGCATTGAAGAACGCGTGTCGGTATTGGGAATGACTACTGGCAATAGTTAATCTAATTTCTGAAAATATAGCAGTGCTGAACTAATACAATTTAAGTGCACGTGGAAAAGCAAGAAATACGGTTTCTAGTCATACTATAGTTCTTCTTCTTCTTTCTTCTTTTATAATAATGGCTATGTTCAATACTGATACATTATGGCCACGCGTGGGGTTGGTGAAACAGAAATAGATTGATAGGTTACCCGAGTTACTCAGTCCACTCAGGAAAATCCTATCAACAGTAATAAAAAAAGGTGCAAAAGCCTAACACCTTAAGCCCTTAAGACTTAAATATATACATAAACTGATGTGCATGAGATGAGAATATTAGTAGAGTTAAAAACAGGATAAAAGCAAAAACATGTGAGCTAAGGATGGAACACTGAAGCAGACAGTGCTGATTTAAATCCAGGGATCGTATCAGCGCTGACTACATGAGGTGGAAGAGTGTTCGATTGTACAACTGTTCTTGGAAAGGATGAAAATGTGTAGTAATCAGCTGTACTTGGTGGTATTTGGTATGCCATGTGATGGTGATGGCGTGTGTGTCTATTGTATGGAGTGAGATAGTGAAGGAGATGGACGTCAACATGATTATATATTATTTTATAAAACAAAAAGAGCCTAGCTTGTTGTCTTCTTGATTGCAAGGTATTCCAATTTAAATCCTTAATTATATGTGTGACTGTGCCCGGTGTCTTGCTGTAATTATTCGTAACAAATCTGGCAGCTTGACGCTGAACATCTGCAATGTTATCAATATCCTTCTGATGGTAAGGGTCCCACACAATAGAGCAATATTCCAAGGATGGTCCAACAATGCTGTTTTATGCCGACGCCTTAGTTTCCATTTTAGAAGAATGAATGTTTCGTTTTAAGAAGCCTAAGCTCTGACTTGCTTTGCTACTAATTTTATTTACATGGGGTACACAGTTTAAAGTTGAGCTTATTTCAACACCAAGATAATTGGCTTGGTTTACAACAGACAGAGGTAGATTGTGAAGAGTGTAAGCTGTATGTACTGGTTTAAGATTTCTCGTAACATGCATGATATGACATTTTTCTATGTTAAAAGACATCTTCCATTTCTGCCCCACAATGATAGACTATCTAGATCTCTATGAAACTGAATACTGTCAGCCGAAGTTTGTATGGGTCTGTAGATGACACAGTCATCCGCAAATAGACGGACGTTTGACTTCACATATGAAGGTAGATCATTTATGTACAGCAGAAACAGATGAGGCCCAAGAACTGATCCCTTGGGTAAACCAGAAATTACAGGGGTCATGGTGGAAGTTGCCACATCTACATCAACCTGTTGACTACGGTTTCCGAGAAATGCTTTAATCCAATAATATGTAGTGCCCGTGATGCCATAATGGGCTGGTTTTAGCAACAATCTACCCTGATGAACAACATCAAAGGCTTTGCTAAAATCCATGATGGCAACACCCACATGGTGTCTCTGCATGGTAAGCAGCTAAGTCATGGATAAAACCCACAAGTTGGGTTTCGCAAGACCGCCGGGCACGAAAACCATGTTGGTTGTCCACCAGGATATAAAAGCTGTCAAGATGGTCTAAGATGTTACAAACAACGATATGCTCCAGCAATTTACAGGCAATACATGTTGTAATGTTTCAGACCCGTAAAGGGATGGTTAAGATATAGATCCGTAGACGGAGTTTGTTTTAATATTTATTAAACAAACACACACTCATAGAAACATACAGTCCAGCGTTATACTAGAGAATGTTAACACAAGCGCACCCAGGCCCGCCACACACGCTGCGCTGCAACGCTGGATGCTGATTGGTGTGGGCGGGGTTAACCGAAAGTCAGCATTATTTTGAATGACGGCTGGACATTACATCCCTTCTATCTTCAAATAAAAATACATGGTTCAAAATATATAAAGTAAATCAAGATCCAAAAAGTTTGAAGAAAGGCTAATCAAATAATTCCAGTAATTTATACTCGGAGAGTGTCGGGAGAGTGTCCTTTCCTTCCTGTGAAAAATATTATTTCGAACTGCAGTTCTCACGCTATCATATTGTTTATCAAAACAAGAGGTTCATGAAACTAATTTAACACGTTGATAGTTTTGTTGGGAAAACCAGTCATAAATCCACAAAGGTCACGAGCTGGCGGCTGATCCGAGATAGAAAGTTAATTTCCATGACATAGGTCAGCTTTCGGTCAGATTGTCTTGAATTTACGGGAACGGCGCTGATAAGACCATTATCCGATGTGAGAAGGCGATTAAGCACGAATTAGTTACAAATGTGCGAACAGGCTTTCTGCAATAAATTTAATTGATTTTCTCTGCCAAGGTATGCGAACAGACTTATTGGGTAATAGAAAATCTGTTTTTCAACCAATTATAAAATATAGTTGCAGCAGATCGTTGTTGGCACATTTGTTTCACAATAACATTATGACTTTACAGGGTTTGTTATTACCTGTATCACTTTATTTTACACACATATGTATATAAGGCGCATATTTGATAATATGAATGCAGTTATTAAACATGTATTTATAGTCCGGTCTGTATAGAAATGATCATTATTAATAAATCCATTCATGAATAATACACTAGCGCGCACGTCATGCTTACACATACTGTACCATGGGCACATTTCGCGGTTTGTTAGTAATTATCGTATGTTCGCGGCGGCTTTCTCTCACGACTCGAACGTCTGGGCGGTTGGTGTATGGGTTGATGGACGGCTATTTCCGGGCGTACGTTGTCATCGTGAGACGGCGATAAAGCCAGCACAGGCTTGAGGTGAGAGGCGTCGCGTGTTAGGGTTCGATCCTTATGTCGAACAGTTATAATGAAACCGTTGCGCGACACGACACTTCCGGGAACTGGCGAAAACGGTGTATCGAGTTTGTTTCGCACCTGCTGTTTGACCAGAACCTTGTCTCCTGGCCGTAACGCAGATGCTTTTGCTTTATTCCGTCTATCGGCGTAGTATTTGTTTTCCTGCTTGACTTTCGTGTCACGTTCCTGGACATATTTTCGGTTACGACTTGGCGGTACCGGAAATTGCGGAATTTTGTTTTCATTTTGCGGTTTAACATTAGTTCAAATGGTGAAACTCCAGTGCTTGGGCGCGGTGTGCTTCTGTAGTTCAAAAGAAATTTGTTAAGTTCTGATTTGTAGTTTTGTCCGGACGCCAGTGCTGTTGTCATACATTTAACTAGAGGTTTCAAGAAAGCCTCTGCTTGGCTTTTTGGTGAAGGGTAGTTATTTTCCTGTGTTTGAACCCGAGTTGATCGGCAAATTCTGAGAAAGTATTGCTGTTTAACGGCGATCCGTTGTCGGTTTTGACAACGTTTGGTATGGAAAACAGTCCAAAGATTCTCTTCTCAATGGGATGACGGCTTGTGCATATACGCTGTTGAGTTTTTCGACCACTGGATAATCACAAATAACTACCATAAAGTATTCTCCAGCGGGCATTGGGCCACAGAAATCTACCGAAATTTCATCCCACTGACGTTTTGACAACGAGCTTGGCTTAACTGGTTCTTGCACTGTTTCGGTTGATGCGGACATGCAGGGTATACACTGTTTGCATTTGTCGTCTATGAGTTTGTGCATGTATGTGAACCAACAGGTTTCACGCAGCAATGATTTACAATGGACTCGACCCTGGTGACCCTCGTGTGCCAGGTGAATGGCCTTATGCTGCAATGATTCTGGGATACAAAATCAAATGTGTCCATCTGAGAGTGACACCACGGTCAGTTCTTCGCGAACGTTTAGATAACGGCGATTACTGTCTGTCTGCGAGCAATTTCGTTTGTCCCACTTTTTGTTTTTAACAGCTTGAATCACACACTAAATCACACGGTGCGATTTCATTCGCACATTCCCGTAAGATTCTGGGTTTGATTTAATCTGGCCCTGCGGCCTTGTAAGGATTCAGTTTGAATAGGAGTTTCTTAACACCATTTACAGTGAGATTAATTGATGGCATGTTTTTATACTGGCTATTACCAAGATCTGGGTATGAGCTGTTTGTGTCATTAGTAAAAACAGCAGATAATTGTTTATTTAAAACTTCAGCTTTTTCTTTGGGGTTAGATTTTAAGACTCATCATACCTCGAAGGAGCTACCTCACATGAGTCTTTTTTTAAACTTTTTATGAGCCCCCAAAAACGTTTAGTTGTTCCATGTTTATGTTCTGTTTCATCACATATTATGTTGTTCATATAGTCCCAATAAGAGTTACGACTTTTCTTTTGTATAAGTGATCTGGTCTTCTTATGTTTTGGAAGTAAAGTGTACTTTTTAGTCTTTTTCATTTTGCTATAATCCGGTCACGTTTTTTTCATTAGCTTTTAAATGTCGGAATTCAGCCATGGTACATGCTGCTTGCCAGAAACAGTTTTAGTTGGTATGTATTTTTTTCAAAAAGTGTGTTAAGACAGACTTTGAAATTGTCTCAAAGCTTCTGGACATTCATATCATTATTATTGTTCACATTTATAGAATTTATTAAACCAGTTTTAATTTCGGACCAGTAAGCCTGGTCAAACAGACGTATTTTCCGTTTCTCTTTCCGATTTATTCTAGCAGAAGATAAAATATCAACAAAAGGGATGCAGTGATCACTAAAACCTGGTTTGACCTTAACTGTTCCGGCTTTAGAAGGATTATACAAGAAAAACAGATCAAGGCATTTCTTGGTGGTATCAGATAGTCTTGTTGGTTTATCAACTATTTGGTTTAATGAATGAGATAAAGTCAAAGAAGATTGTTTGATACATAAATTGGACGAAATGCAGTTAGTGTCCAACTATTGGCTTTTGACTGTAGTGTAACCGTTAAATTAATTGTCTCAATGACTAGACATACACACAAGAACACAACAACAAAAGCCATGATGACCCTTAGGCGCACACCCGAGTTCATGGACACTAATTGTTGAAGACCTGACCTGGTGATCTTGTTTCAAGACGCATTCGATCCAGAATCAAACTAAATATTGTGAAGATAAACATTCCGACGAAGTTTTTTTCAAGATTTAGTCATAAATGCAGCCTTTAAAGTGGTGACCATGTTTTCTAAGAATTGACTTGGTGACCTAGTTCTTAGACAAGTGATCCAAATTTGAACTAGGCATGGGTGTTGTCAAGATAAACATTCCAACGAAGTTTTATAAAGATTGGATAAAATGTTTGGCCTACAGAAAGGAAACAAGCTAAAAGATGACACTACCAGTAGCTGTACATTGGGTGATCACAATAAACAAGGCTTGTCACCATAGGATGACATATGCTCCCTTTTTCCACATTTTTCTAAACCTAAACGCAAAGTGTTTTTCCACATTTTTCGAAACCTAAACGAAAAGTGTGACGGAATTTCAGACAGACAGACAGACGGACGGACAGACAGACGGACAGTGCGACCACTATATGCCCACCTTCGGGGGCATAAAAATTGGTGTCACTGCCATGGAATGGTCAATGCAAAGCGCTGAGAGTGTTAACCTGTTTTAAGGAGCACCAAACCTCACGTTTAGCCCAGAATTATTCACAAAACATTTAAGTGTAGAACCTCATAACATCACAATACAAATTAAATAGCAATACAATATAATATATTTAAATTTGGTTACCAATGAACTACTCAATGGTTGGATACAACTCAGAGCACCAGAATTGTAACCGTTAACCCATTTATGCCTAGTGGACTGTCCCATTCTTCTAAATTGGATCAATTTATTTCCAAAATCAGGGATGTCTAGTATATTTATTTCTATATTTAGAATATTTCTAACAGAAATTCCTTTAAGCAAACAGCGCAGACCCTGATGAGACGCTGCATCATGTGGCGTCTCATCTGGGTCTACGCTGTTTGCCAAGACATTTTTTGCTAGACGCTAGGCATAAATGGGTTAAGAAATGCTTACAGATCAACATGATGGCTTCATTATATTTTCAAACTTTGTGGGGAACAAAAAAGTGTAAAATAAACAACAGAAATTGTAACAGTAAATGCAGATCTTTTATTGCACAAATCCGGTACAACATCTTAATAAAAATATTAAAACATTTCTGACAGAACATGATCATTCAATTGTAAATAACAGAGAATTTCAGTCCACAAATAACTGACATTGTAAAACACATCCTATGTAATGGAATATGGATTTGAACAAAGGTAACACGAGAATGTATATATTTGAGCTCATGGCATGTATTCTATGTATGCCTGTAAAAAATAATGAGTATTTATTTTTCTGTTAAAGAAATATCTACGTTGAGAACAAAAATATCCATTTAAACATTGTGAACATTTTTTAAAATTCAAACCTTGCGAGCAATTATAAGTTCAACAAAAGTTGTACATAGAAAAGTATAGAAATAATTCAAAATCTGATTGATCATTAATTTTCCCTGGAAATAAAATACAACCATATTTATATACAACCTGTAATGAGCATAACAATACTGTAAAAAGATGGTTATCGTATTTGAGCAGTCTTGAACTTTGAGATGCTTGGTTTAAAGTTTAAACCTATTTTTTTTACCTTGATTGCATTGAAAAGCCTAAGGTTTATTTGAAACGCTTTTGAGTCTGTTTCCTGGGACAAAAACCAGTACTTGGTGTCTATGGGGAGATCTAAAGAACGCTCCCACAGTGGGGATCGAACCCGTGACCTCCCGATTGCTAGGCGGACACCATATCCACTACGCCATGGCGACCTTATTTTAAGATGCAAACATTCATTGGGAAAATGAGTTTTTTTTTTCAAGACCTTGTACAAATTTAAGGATCACAATATGGGTTTCACAGCATGAAATACACCAAATTCATCGCATCATGCCTCATGAATATACCAGTGCTTTTGTTAATGAAAATGAATCAAATTAAAACAAGACATGTGTTTGTCAGAAACGCAATGCCCCCACTGCGGCACTTTATTTTTTTTTATTTTTTTTACCTTATACCTTGAAGGATCACCTTGACCGTTCACCACTCAAAATGTGCAGCTCCATGAGATACACATGTATACCAAATATGAAGGTTACATGTGAAGCGACATAGACGTTATGAACATTTTTCGAAACCTAAACACAAAGTGTGACAGAAGGACAGACAGAGGGACGGACCGACAGACGGACAGTGCGATCGCTATCTGCCACCCTACCGGGGGCATTAAAATCCCACTACATATAGAGATGTGATACTCGGGCATTCATTATGATTTGTTTAAATAAACCATAAAGAAGTTCTGTTTCAGAAAGTATACAATTTGAACAATTGTTAAGTGTTTCAAAAGATATAAACTTAAACAGTGTAAAGTGGCATAAATACAATAAATTTTTAAATGGCATAAAAACAAAGAACAACAAACTTTCAAATTCGGACATCAACAGTTCATCACGTTTACATATAAAACAAGGACAAAGGTGTAAAACAATAAAAACAACCCGATCAACGCGTTGGAAATCATTAAAAAAAAAAACTCATCATACAGGAGTAACAATGAATTATGAACTTTGATTGAAATAAAATATCAACATGTACACAATTTTCATTAAATATTCTTGTAAATATTTCAACAATGATAATGAGCAAATATAATTTTTAATTCTAGAAAAAACTTTATTTAAAAATACCGGTAGTCACATAAAAAACTTGAGTAAAAACATGGTTAAACAAAACCAAACAACATATATGTAATTATATCCGTCACAAAACATTGAACTTTCTTTGAAAGCAATTTTCTCAAATAGTTCACAAATCCAACACAAAGTTTACAAAAATATACGAAATGTCAGGAAAAAACAACAGGAAAAAACAACAACATTCAATTGTAAGCTACATATAACATGGCCATGTACTATGGTATAAAATATCCAATGCATGTCTTCCTTATTTAACTCTTTCAGTGCTGGAACCGAATTTTGAAGGCCTTTGCCAACAGTTTGGATCCAGATGAGACGCCACAGAACGTGGCGTCTCATCAGGATCCAAATTGTTTGCTTTTCTGATAGTATTCTTTGAAACAAAATTGAAGAAAATGCTAATTTTTTTAATTCGGCATTCCCAGCATGCAAAGGGTTATAAAAGACATATGTGTGCTTGATTGATTTACATTCTTTCATAGCTTACAATATGACAACAAGATTGCTTGAATGGTGTCATGAAAAGAGCATTTGAGCCTCGTTCTAGGAAAACTGGGCTTAATTCATGTGCCTAAAATGTTATCCCAGATGATTAGCCTGTGCAGTCAGCCTTGATTGGATTTAAGTGGAAGAGACCTCCATTCAAAGAAAAATAATGTAAAAGCAGAAAGTGTAAACTGAAAAATCCTATGTCAATATTTGATTTTATAACAGGACTTACGCTCCAGGAGTGAAATAACGTATTGCTCAATTTTGTTGGTCATGTTATAAATAGAATCTTGCAAGCCTCGTTTTTATCTTCATTTAGATGACTCGTTTAATAAATTCAATACAAAACGACAACTGATGCAAGATCCTTTATGTGTTGCAATGTGTGGTATGAATGAAAAGAAGCAATAATGATTCAACTATACATGGAAAAACGATAAATGATTGCACAATGCTAACAACAAACCTAACAAGGTATGTGTTTATGAAACACAATGCACAAAGTCCCCATTCGAGCGATTTTGACCCATATATTTGACCTTGAAGGATGACCTTGACCTACCACCACTCAAAATGTGCAGCTCCGTGAGATACACATGCATGCCAAATATCAAGTTGCTATCTTCAAAATTGCAAAAGTTATGGCAAATGTTAAAGTTTGAGCAATTTGACCCATATATTTGACCTTTGACCTTAAAGGATGACCTTGACCTTGACCTTTCACCACTCAAAATGTGCAGCTCTATGAGATACACATGCATGCCAAATATGAAGTTGCTATCTTCAATATTGCAAAAGTTATGGCCAATGTTAAAGTTTGTGCAAACCAACAAACAAACAAACAGACAGGGCAAAAACAAACAGACAGGGCAAAAACAATATTTCCCCCAGTATAGACTGGGGGACATAAAAAGTAAATTGATAAATATTTTTTAGAAAAGTATGAAAAAGCTGCTTGAACTGGTATATTTCATATCTCAATTTGAAAGCAGTTAGTTTGGCAAGCATAAATAAAATTGTGTATCACAAAAAAAACGTTCAAACAATATAACATTAATATTTTGTAAATAAAACTTTTAGAACAATGGAAATGCATTGATTTGCAATAACATACAATAAAACGAAGTAATTAAGCACACTCATAAATAATGAGCAGTTCAATTCACACAACATCCATTTATTTTATACAAATATCAGCTTTATTTGAGGGCGCTATTTAAAGCATGGCTTTCATGGCTGTCACTATGCTTTGATTTGAAAGTTCCATTGACAATGATGGGAAATGACCATGTCATCAAATGATTAAATGATTAAATTGACAATTATGGGATTAGTGATTGCCATTTCATCAAAAGATTTAATGATTAAATTGACAATTATGGGATTAGTGATTGCCATGTCATCAAATGATTTAATGATTAAATTGACAATTATGGGATTAGTGATTGCCATGTCATCAAATGATTTAATGATTAAATTGACAATTATGGGATTAGTGATTGCCATGTCATCAAATGATTTAATGATTAAATTGACAATTATGGGATTAGTGATTGCCATGTCATCAAATGATTTAATGATTAAATTGACAATTATGGGATTGGTGATTGCCATGTCATCAAATAATTTAATGATTAAATTGACAATTATGGGATTAGTGATTGCCATGTCATCAAACAATTTAATGATTCAATTGACAATTATGGGATTTGTGAATGCTATGGAATCAAATGATTTAAATGTTTTATTGACAATGAGAGGATTTGTGATTACTATGGAATCAACTGATTTGAAGGTTTCATTGACAAATAATTGGTTCAGGATTTCCATGTCATCAATTGAATTAAAGGCTTCATTGACAATTTATGATTGCAATGGCATCAAATAATTTAAAGTCTTCATTGACAAATAATAGAATTGCAATGTCATCCATTTATTTAAAGGTTTCATGGACAGTTACAGGATTTGTGATTTCTTTGGATGATTGCCCTGGAATCGAATGATTTTTTTTTGTATTGACAATGATAGCATTTGTGATTACTATGGAATCAACTGATTTGAAGGTTTCACTGACAAATAATTGGATTCAGGATTGCCATGTCATCAATTGAATCGAAGGCTTTATTGACAATTATGGGATTTATGATTGCAATGGTATCAAATAATTTAAAGTTTTCGTTGACAAATAATACAATTGCAATGTCATCCATTTATTTAAAGGTTTCATGGACAATACTGGGACGTACGATTGCCATGACATCAAATGATTAAAAGACTTCATAGACAATGATGGATTAGCTTAGGATTGCTATGGAATGAATTGATTTGAAGGTTGCATTGACAATGACAGGATTAATGATTTCTATGGATTTAAATTATTTGAAGGTTTACTAATTATGGGATATGATTGCCATGGAATCAAATGATTATTTTTTTTATTGACAATTATGGTATGCATAATTGAAATGTCATAACTCAATTTGAAGGTTTCATCGACAAATACTTGAATTTAGGATTGCCATGGCATCAATTGAATTGAAGGTTGCATTGACAATTCTGGGATTTATGATTGCCATGTCATCAAATGATTTAAGGGTTTCTCTGACAATTATGGGATTCATGACACTAAAATTTCCTTATTTGACAGGTATAGCTTTAATTTCCAAAGCTGTGAAAAATCCCTGCAATAACTGGCAATGCTATTTCAAGGAATATTTTATGTCAGGGTACATGGTTATAAATGTCAGATGAAAAGATCAGCTGTAAAAATATAATAACTCATTTTTCCCCGGTGAAACCTCAAACAACTGTACCCTTAACTGCTGTAACTGATGGCTCTAAACTACCACTGAGGTTGCTGTGGTAACTCAAGGTCGCCAAAGGGTCATCTAGTTCATCATCTGACATAAGGTCAAAGGCTGCCGGTATATTTTTGTTGTACTCTGTGTTTTCACTGGTGGTTTTAGCATTGTCAGATTCTTCATCACTGTCATCCATGTAAATAATAGGAATCTGAAAAAGACCTCTCAATTAATTTTCTGTACACAAACTTCATCAATATTCCTTTACCAACAACAGAAGATCTTTTTCATTCCTAATATTTCTGTACTAACAACATTACATTTGACCTCATAATGCAAAAATGGGTCTAATGCCAATCAGTGACTACCCTGCTGTTGGCATAAGTCACACAAGGTTTTGTGGCCTGATTAGCAGACAGACTGTGTGATTAGCATAAGACCCATTTTTGCATGACGCAGGTCAAATGTATCGTTGTTGGTACAGAAATATTAGGGATGAAAAGAAAGATCTCCTGCTGATACAACTGGAGTTTCTCTTTGTTATATTTGTACCACTAGATTAGTGGGTTTTTTTTCCTCTTAAATCTAGCACATTCCAGAGAAAGCCTATATGATCCTCGTTCAGGGAAAACTGGCATGTGCGTAAATTGTCTTCCCAGATTAGCCTGTGCAGTCTGCACAGGATAATCAGGGAAAACCCTTTCCGCCTTCACTGGAGTTTCATTTAGAAGAGGCATACTTTAAATAAAAACTACCATAAAAAGCGGAAAGTGTCTTCCCTGATTAGCCTTTGCAGACTGCACAAGCTATATATTAATGGGATGAAACTTTATGCACATGCATTCAGCCCAGTTTTCCTAGAACGTGGCTCATTTATACAATTGTATATCATCAACACAACTTGTACTTACCCTGCTGTTCCCATCATTTACAACTCTGCCACCTTTGGGCTTGGACCTCTGGTGATCAGTGGGCAGAGCATCTGGATAATCTGCCCCTGTAGGCTCTTCCCTCTTCTTAAATGGGAGGAGAGAAAACAAACTTACAATTTTCATATTTCAAAAAAGTTGTTATTTAAATGATTTTGCGACAAATTCAATAGAAATCACTAAACTTATTTCTCAGATAAACATTTATTGTAAGTGATAGTTTTAGATGATAATGTTAAGTGATAAGAGTGCAGAGAATCTGTTTGACTGCTTGTTTACTATATAAACAGAAGCAGTTTTCATAAATTGCACAAAAAGTCCAAATTGATGAAAACTGCCTCATATGGTCAAACTGATTATCTCCAAACTTGGCTGACTTATAGCACTCATCAATCCGTATGGTTTTGGAACAAGATCACTCAATTAGCTCGTTTTCACAGTGATACAGCAAAAATGAAGATTTTTAACGTTTTGTAATTAAAACATTTCAAAACACAGAAACTGATATGCACCTCACCAAGGAGACTGCACAAGTCGATCTGGGTGCAAAATTGCACGGACTGATGAACATCACAAGTCTGCTTAGTTTGAAAAGAATATGTCCCTGATAGAATAAGGGATTTCCCCAGCTGACCTCAAAACAAGAAATAGAGCCATGATACTTACCCCATTAGGCTCTCGCATTTTGCGCTCATCAATCAACGGTGAAGGCTTGGGTGACAGGGAGCTCGGACGGATCAGATAACTGAAATAATGAGGTGTTTGTCATTGAGCCTTGCTCTGGGAAAATGGGGCTTAATGTAAAGTGTTTAGTGTGTAAAGTGTCCTCCCATATTGGCCTTTACAGTCCGGCCGGGCTAATCAGGGACGATACAATCTGCTTTTATGGTATTTTTCGTTTAAAAGGAAGTTTTTTCTCATCAAAAATCCACTCCAGGTGGAAAGTGTTGTCCCTGATTAGCCTGTGGGGATACTGCACAGGCTTATCTGGCACAACACTTTATGCACATGCATTATGCCAAATTTTCCCAGAGTGAGGCTAGGGCAACAGGGAGCTGGGAGGGATCAAATAACTGAAACACACAATAATTATGTGCATGTGATTCTTATGCACTGAGGTTTATTAAACATCACATATGATATGATCTGCATCATGCAAAATGGGTCTTATGCCATATGCAGCCAGCCTGCCCTGTTGCGCAGTCTGTGCAGGAGCTACCCTGTTCGTCATAAAGTCACATGGTCTTATAAGCGGATAGCATAGCTCCTGACCAATCTGTGTGAATGTTCTTGAACGCAATTCAACAAATCTAAAATTTATAAGTAACACAAACATGAACCGCTGACTGATTTTTATAGAGAATACTAACATGATATCCCCCAAACAAAGGTGAAGGTCGTAGCTTGGATTGATTACCACATAAGAGATGGTATCCTTCTTTTCATTGGTCTCATCTGAAATATTAAGGCAAAGTAGATTACCCAGGGTACTGGAGCAAAACAGTGGAGATAATTCAACAAAAACGCACCCAATTAAGGGAATTAACACAGGCAAGAGGGCCAAGATGGCCATGGATTGCTCACCTGTGTTGAAGGATCATAATGACAGGTTAGACTATAGGTAGTTTACCTCATTATATTGGAATTTAAGTGCTGACATTATAAACATATTGATAAGGATGGAAAATCAGCAAATTCAATTAAATCACCATGTTGTTAACATCTAAAATCTATTTTTATCTCAAAAGATATCACTTTCTTTAGTAAAACACAATAAATATGACAATGACAGGAAATTCTACCCATACAAATTCAGAGCAAATACTTAATCCAAACTCAAGTTATCAAGCAAAACACTTTCATATATTTGAGGTTACACTGACCATGACCTTTATCAAACTGGTCCCAAATGCAATCCCAAGCTATGTCTGCATGTAAGTTTCCAAAATACACTTTTTTTTTTCATTTTGCAAAAACTGTAAACAAGTCCTTTTAAAGGTAGTATACCATAGTCTTCAAGAGGTTGACCAAGGCTCTGCATGCGACATTTCACAAGTTGGCTTATCTCATGCCGCTCAGGGTTCATCACCCTCGATTTCCCGTCCTTCCGATGGTGTTCCGCCATTGACATCATGTTGAGTGACACCTACAAGAAAAGGTAGATAACCCTTTCCCGCTCAGATGCAAAGCGAAAATGGCCATATATGCAACCAGCATAAAACCAAAACAGCCTGCGAGTAACTTGCAGGCTGCTCAGGTTTTATGCTGTTTGCTGCTGATCAGTATCTTATTGTAAGAAATGAAACCTAAAAAACTTGAATCTATTAAGAAAGGTCTTTCATTTAATTGTATTTTTTAAGCGACGACAAACAATTAAAATCTGAGAGGTAAAGGGATAACTGCTTAGCAAATGTTTTCTCTGTCAGGTTCACTTTCCAAAGTATAGTGGAGGTTTAAGTGTTCAAGCAAGTATATATGATCTTTTGACAAAAACTTCAAAACAGAGAAAAGGTTTATGAATAAACAAGAGATGTGTTTGTCAGCAACACAATGCCCCCTTATGCGCCGCTTTGATTAATATTTTTTTACCTTTGACCTTGAAGGATGACCTTGACCTTTCACCACTCAAAATGTGCAGCTCCATGAGATACACATGCATGCCAAATATGAAGTTGCTATCTTCAATATTGCAAAAAGTTATGACAAAACTTAAATAGACAGACAGCCAGACAGACAGACAGACAGACAGACAGACAGACAGACAGACAGGCCAAAAACAATATACCCCCTTTTCTTTAAAAAGGGGGCATAAAAACTAGAATAAAAGTTAAGAAGAAGTGGTACCAGAAAATCAACGAAATTGTTCATGTTTGTCCAATTTAAGGATTATACAAAGGAATTAATGTCTTGACTAACAAAGAAAAAGTCTTCTATTACAAGAAAATGTAAACAGGTACTTTGGACAATTAAAACAACAGGGAATAGGTTTCATTGTATATGTCGGACAATTATACATGAGAAAACTTATACTTTGAAAGAAATATACGACATACTTAATTAAATGAACAATAGTGTGGAATCACTTAAATTCGCAAATTTTTCATTTTTTGTAATTGCACAGGTCATAAATTTGTGCAACAGGTCGCAAGCTTGAAAGGTGTGAAAATGTATTCTATGCCAATAGTAGTGAGTCCAAAGTGTTGCAAAAGGGAGAAAACTTTGTAAAAATAACATGTTATTGGAGACAAACTTGAATATTGAGAAAGGATAAAGTTGTTTCAGGAAAGGACAACTCAATATAAAATGCAGGGTAGACAATTCTAAATACGTATACAGATAGACAACTTCCAATAAAAGTTTACTTTACAAGATAGGGTAACTTTATAAGGATATGGTACAGCTCGACAACATTGACCTGGCACTTGTGAACTCCATTTGCATACATTTGACACATGGATTGTTCTGTATATTTGCATTTGGTTTTGTTTGTGCACATTTTGCACGAGTAAAAGATACCATAAAAATATATTAAGTGAAACATGATTCAAGCGATAAAAATTGCTTCTAGTATGGAAATTAATTTATTCGTTGTAATGGTACTTTAATATGTATAACGAATTATAAAATGTACCAGAGTGCTAACTCGTCACAAAATACGCAACTTCAAATGCCTGGGTAACATTGAGGTGTAGAAATGATAGCACAGGAAATTAGCAGACAACAATAAACATTGCCATGTGATTAAACCTACACAAACATTTGTATGCAATATAATACCTCCATCCACACTGAAGTTATTGAGAAGAAACCATTTTTTCGATTTTTAGTAACATTGCAAGACCTCTTGACCTTGACATGACGAGCCCCTAATTCAAGCCACAGCTAGATCTCTGTTTAACCTAACTACATCAACAGTTTCATCAAGATTGAGTATTGCAAACTGAAGTTATTGAATTTAAACCACTTACAATGTAGTGGAGAGCACATAACATTAATTTGGCAAATTGTGACATTTCAGGGGCCATAATTTAAGCGCTTCCTGCAATTTCGCTGGTATAANCAACAATAAACATTGCCATGTGATTAAACCTACACAAACATTTGTATGCAATTTAATACCTCCACCCACACTGAAGTTATTGAGAAGAAACCATTTGTTCTATTTTTAGTAACAGTGCATGACCTCTTGACCTTGACATGACGAGCCCCTAATTCAAGCCACAGCTTGATCTCTGTTTAACCTAACTACATCAACAGTCTCAACAAGATTGAGTATTGCAAACTGAAGTTATTGAATTTAAACCACTAAGTAGAGAGCAGATAACATTAATTTGGCAAATTGTGACATTTCAGGGGCCATAATTTAAGCGCTTCCTGCAATTTCGCTGGTATAAAGCAAACTTGTGGAGATTATATGCCCACAAATATTACCATAAAGTTTAATGATGATGAAACGTCAAGTATCGGAGTTATAGAGCGGAAAAGGTATTTTTTTTTCATAATTAAAGGGCCATAATTCAGAAGTGCGAAATGCATTATGCCCATAAACATTACTACCATGATGATCGGATTTAAACTGTTGCAAATTCAGTTATTGAGCAGACATCATTCTCAGGGACACCACCACTTTATAAACAGGTGTTCCCATAAAACATCCTGTTTTTTTCAACATAGGCATACAAATAGGGGCATAACTTAAGCATTTTTTTATGTAGGAAAATCAAAATTGCGCATGCACAACTTGATACCTTAAGGAATTTAACAAAGCTTCGTAATTTGAACGTCCAACATTGATAAGTGTAGGATATGTTCATGTCTACGGACGAACCTAAATTGTGATATGTACATATATATATATTTTAATATACACAATTGACACTTACCCTTGGTTAAAAGAACTCATTAAAAAATAATTTCTGAGTTTTTTGTGAATGGTGAATCCAATATACGCCTCTATGTTGTTGTGGGGTGTAGAACAATACATATTAACTAGGACAATTTTGAATTGATATTCAGCCAGAGGAGGGGTTTAGGAAAAAGTAGAAAGGAAACTAACTTTTAGGACAATATTCTAGACATCATATCTACATTCTACATGACAACATTCTACTTACAGAAGACATGACCTGTCGACAACAAATTAATAAAATGCTAATAAATAATATTCAAACCATTCTTAAAATACAATCTATTAATTAATAGTTTTAAAATCATGCTTAAAATGCAATCTAAACAACTAGCACAATTCAGCCAAATGCACAATTATGAAAGCAAATATAGGAATAATTAAACAAAATTGAAAATGAATTATAATAATTATTATTCTTTGTCAACAAATTGTTATCATATCATGAAAACAAATCCAAGAAAAAAACTNAATTATTATTCTTTGTCAACCAATTGTTATCATATCATGAAAACAAATCCAGGAAAAAAACTATTGCTCTTTACATTAAAATGCACTTTAATTACCACTTCCTTGTAACTTGGACAAAAAAAAAATATCTTTTGTATAAAAACAATCTTAAATATATAGATATACAATATTTATACATTGTAATCAAGTAGCAATAAGATCTGATAAACAAAAAAATAGAAATGAAGAAAATATAAAAACAACAAACACAGAAACAAGAGCACAAATTCCTTATAATCAAGTTACACTAAGATGTGATAAACAAAGAAATAGAAATCAAGAAAATATGAAAAAGACCAACACAGAAATAAGACGGGACAAAGGCCCTATAAGGCGCTCACCTGAGATCAAGCTTAACCCATTTAGGCCTAGCTTCTAGAAAAAAGGCCTTGGCAAACAGCCTAGACCCAGATGAGAGGCCGCATGATGCGGCGTCTCATCAGGGTCTACGCTGTTTGCTACAAGGAAGGTCTGTAACAAATATTCTAAATATAGAAATAAATATACTAGACATCCCTAATTTTGTAAATAAATTGATCCAATTTAGAAGGATGGGAGTGTACACTATAAGGCATAAATGGGTTAAGTAACGTAAGAAGCAGGTTCAATACGTTTCAGAATAAAACTGCCCATATAAACGTCCCAACAATTTTTATGGAATGACCGATTTGGACCTGAAAAATTATGGTATGTATGCCTTTACAATGTTCATAAGGATTTACTATAGCTACAAAAGAAAAACTGGCCAACCCCCAGGTAGCCATTTTTTTAAGGACCAGAATCATTTTGAAACCCAGCCAAGGTCATTATATATGAGGACAGTTGTTCTGAGAGTTTCATGAAAACAATTTGGCTTGTAGAGTTTTGCAAAAGACATATAAGGAAAACTGCCCATTCGATCCCCCTGGGTGCCATGTTTTTCAATGGACCAGAACCATTTTCAAACTCAGCCGAAATGTCATTGGAATAAATGTTCTGAGCAAGTTTCATGATGATTGGGCATACAATGCGAATTCTATAGTGTTTACAAGTTTTTCTTTAAAATGATCTTGTGCGCTTATTTGGGTTCCAACATGACCCAGTTTCAAACTCCCCCTAAACATCAATGGTACAAATGTTCTGACATAGTGTCATGAAGATTGAGCGATAGATATGGCCTAAAGAATGTTCACAAAGTAAATGTTGAGAATGCATGACCGACAAAAAGTTGATCACAAAAGCTCACCATGAGCACATCATGCTCTGGTGAGCTAAAAACAAAACACAGCAAATAAAGACGTGCTAATCCTTTATTAAAATACTGGTGGGTGGTTACACAATGGTAGATGTGATTTCAACATAGTGCATGTATATATATATACCCCAGCGCGGTTTCTATAGCGACTGCCTTTCTGAAAGCAACAGTTAGTGGACATTGTCACAATGGAGATCACAGCCTGAGCATAAAAACATCATTCACAACAATTTAGCATATGGCAGCGATATTGATAATTAAAAGTGGCTTGTTCACATATTGTTGATTACGCAATAGCCTTTTGATCCAAAGATTCGAACACTGGTTTGAGCCACGCCAAAGAAAAAAAATCCCCTAAATTACGTTTTTTTTATAATAGTGGAGCTCTACTGTCCTGTGCTTAACCCTTTCGGGCTCAAAATCAATATGAAAATGGCTTTCGCAAACAGCATAAAACCAGAACAGCCTGCAAGTAACTCGCAGGCTGTTCAGGTTTTATACTGTTTGCTGCTCATCAGTAACTTAGGGATTGAAATGAAGGCTTTAAAACTTGAATATAGTAAGATTCAAATTAAATGTAATTAGATTTTCTAAGGGACTACAAATGTGTCAAAGTGCGTATCTGAGTGGTAAAGGGTTAAACTCTAGCAAATGAAGGAATTTACTGACTCAACTTCAAAAGTGCCCCAATTTGTGAACAAGTCTCTTTATCGGTTCNATTAAAAGTGGCTTGTTCACATATTGTTGATTACGCAATAGCCTTTTATTCCAAAGATTCGAACACTGGTTTGAGCCACGCCAAAGAAAAATAAATCCCCTAAATTATGTATTTTTTTTTATAATAGTGGAGCTCTACTGTCCTGTGCTTAAACTCTAGCAATTGAAGGAATTTACTGACTCAACTTCATAAGTGCCCTAATTTGTGAACAAGTATCTTTATCGGTTCTTAATGATATAATGGTACAACCAATTTAAAGGGACTCGGCAGCAAAATCAAAACGTTTAAGGGCCTATGAAGCAAAATCTGCAATTTAAACGGACAATACAGCAAAATAAAAAAAAAATACCAGAACAATTAGTAAAACATTTTTAACATTATCATTATTCTTGACTTCTGAGAAGTTAAACTGTACGATTCATTTGCATGGAATGAAATAATGAAGCATCTTTAACAAAATGATAGTGAGCACATTGATGGACAATATTGAAAGAAAAGACAGAGACGAAAGAAAATATCCAAGGAATTCATGGAAAGTTTGGTAAGTAAAATATACATCAGAACCTTTAGGTCAAAGGAAAACATTTAACATAATGAAATGTTTTAATTACCTTTGTTTTATATAAATGATATTTAACCCATATTTTTCTTTAAATGTATGTAATTTTATTTTGGTACAAAACTACATATTCAAGTTTCAACATTGATAACACAAATACATAAGCTCAGGAAAATGATAACGAGTCTTTTACTAATTCTTAATCATACAAAGGGCCTTAACTCTATCTTTTTTCTTTAGTCTTTTCCGCTTTTTGTGATGACAGATAAATACGTAAAAACAGTTTATAACAGTCAAGTAAGACAACATTGTGAACAACAATTTGAACAAAGAATTACCGGTACAACAGTAATTCAGAAATCTTGTCGGCATCTTAACTCAAGAGATTATTATAAAAAGCATAAAATTGAAAGAGCAAACAAAGCATCTGGGACATTTGAAATAAGAAAGTCTTTTTTTTTTCTTTAGTATTTTCCATTTTTTTCTGTTCAGAAAGATCAATACTTAAAAAATCATGTCTGGATAGATAGAGATTTAAAGATTAATTTTAACCCTTTGCATGCTGGGAAATTTGTCATCTGATAAAATGTTGTCTGCTAAATTTCTAAAATTAGCATGTTCTTCGATTTTTTTTTCAAAGAATACTATCAGAATAGCAAACAGTTTGGATCCTGATGAGACGCCACGTTCTGTGGCGTCTCATCTGGATCCAAACTGTTTGCAAAAGCCTTCAAAATCTGGTTCCAGCGCTCAAAGGGTTAAAAGCAATACATTTAAGTTAAAAAAGGTATTAAAAAACTGAAACACACACGCACAATAAGGTAACATAAGATGATACTTACAACTGAATTTCTAAATGCTAAATTAAGTGCAGACTGATCTCTCGATATGAGTGAGGCGCTCTAAATATAGCAGAAACAAAACAACAGTCATTGTGTGATCAGCTATATACATGTGTTGTTATGTGATGTACAGGACAATACAGGCACACTTATTGAGGGACCTATACATATAGGATCTGACACTCATTGTCATATCATACCATATTTTATTAAACGAGTTCAGGAATTTTGTTAGTAAGCGAGCCTTTGGCGAGATTACTAACAAATTTTCTGGACGAGTTTAATAAAATATGGTATGATATGACAACGAGTGTCAGATCTTTTTTATCACATGCTTTAAAACTAAATAAAATACATTTTAATTGACCCAACAAATGCTGATAGATCTAAAAGTTGTTTACTATCGTGACGTCATTTCATGCTGACAACGTCATTTCACCAAAATTAAGCCATGCGATTGGTTAGTTATTGATTCTGTGGCCAATGAAAACGCTTAAAAATGTTGTATTACACATGTGTAATATAAAAAAAAAAACGTAATGTCTGTACTACATTGAAAACAAGGTAAAGCATGTGATAAAAACAAATAGGTCCCTGACTTATGATTCTACAACTGAACTGTGGTGAAATCAATTGACCAGTTACATAACTGATTATCTTTGGTAGTTTTGTCCGATGATTTTAAGTAAATTTGTTTGGATTTCGAACCAAAAGTATACAATACAAATGTATCATGTTCAATTGTCTATGTAGCAATTGGCCAAATACTAAACAGAAAGGGAAAACAACATTTGGACCAAGATGTATAAGTTAGGAACTTGTCATCAAATTTTGACACCCCTACTGTGAACATCACACTTTGTGTCTGTCTGACAACTCACAGCCTAGCAACCAACTGACCTAACAGTGACATTTGATTGACTGGGTGTCCATCCATTCAAAACCCTAGTTATTAATCACTCGCTAAGTGTCAATTAAAACGAGCCAATCAGCCAATCCAATAGATCAGTTTCACAATACTTACATTGTTTCTATTTTTAGATATCATGTGACGCGTCAAATTTCAGAAGGCTGAACGTGATAACTTGCTTTTCTTATGTTATGCAAATGGTGGAGAATATCGATTATTTTCGAGCAGTTGATTGTTATTGTTTATATTCGGGACGATTATAACATAATTACATTATGTTTTTAGTCAATAAATTGATAAGTTATTCTAAAATAAACATTATAACACCTAAATAATAAGTCCAAAACATAATATTTAGTACTATTAGTGAATATTTATAAATGTTATTGCATCTTTATTAAAAAAAAATGCGAATCACCCATTAACACAGAGATCTATTAATTAACATCAGCGTTAATGTAGTCTGAAAACTAAACATCAATAATTGCTCAAAAGAAAGATATAAACAAGCAAAGTCGCTGAATTGATATCCCCTGCCAAACTAGAGCTTTGTCAAAGAAGTGACCTATACCCACACATGCTGCATTGACACAAAATATATACAAAGGGCCATAATTCCGTTATAAACAGATGGTGCATGTACAATGCCATTTGGCGTGCATCATCATCTTATCCATATATATACTCATACCAAGTTTCAATGAAATCCGCCAAAGCACTTCCAAGATATGGCTCCGGACACAAAAGTGCCAGATGGACGAATGGAAGGACGGACGGACAACGCCAAAACAATATCCCTATATAATGGTGTGTTGGTGTGTGTTATTTTGCATGAACTTTCGAACGTAATACCATCAAACGTAAAAGAGGTGTGTTGATTCAACCATAAGACAAAGCACTATAAAAGAAGTGAAGTACATGACACCTTTTAAATGTTATGATGATTTTTATTTGACATTGAATTATATATATTTTTTACAGTGAATGACAATATTGAAGAATTATTATATACAAGTGAAAAACAATTGAATAAAAACAAGTACTTTAATCAATAAAATGTATTAAATGTATTGAAACTTAAAATGATCAGGGAAGTATATTTCCTACTTATTCTGACAATGTGGTCTTGTGTTTACAATATTGTGACGTCGCCGAATGTTCAAAAGCGTAAAGGGTTTAACTCAGATGCCGCGTTGACTGTCACTATAAGAAATGGCATCACGTTCAGCCTCATTCTGGATTTCTGCCAGTCACGTTACTTTGCGCTCTTATCGATTTTGGCGTATTGTGAAAAGGGTCTATTCTGCCACCATTTTGTCCAACAAACAAACAGTACCTTGCAGGGCCTTTTCAAATTGTTTGCAAGAATTATTTCAAACATTTCTTTCTGCCTGAAAAGTATTTTTAAAGTCTTTGCATTTTATTTGCATTTTTATTTACAAAGTAAACGCCAGTACTTTAAAGAAACCATTTGCAGACTGCTTGCAATGTTTCATCAGCAATTGTTTGCAAACTATTCACAAATTATTTGCTTATCGTGTTTCATTTCTTAACTTGCAGAATAAGTACTGCAAATATGTGCTGCAAATACTATGAAACCTATTGCTAATTGATTGTCTAATGTGCTGGCCCTTTTGTATTTTTTGTTTTTTGCAAACTTTCATGAAATGAGTTGCTTATATTATTCGAATTACTTACTTGCAAAATATATTCGGCAAATATGTGCTTCAAATATTCTGTATAATTTCAGGCAAATATAACTGGTAAAGGGGAAAATATATATTCAGCAAATACCTTAACACTGCGTTAGACATAAGACAGAAACATGTTCATAAATCAACACAAATAACAAAATTGACTTTACTTAAAATGATACACCAATCAAAATATTATGGCAAAAGAAAGTCAAACACTTTTTTTAAAGAAAAACCCAGAAAGCATACTAAACAACAAAACAATAATGGTAAGTTTTAAACCCATTTAAATTTATTTACTGACTTATGCTTTAAGTCCCAAATTTGTTTGTTTTTAACTACTCTTTACCTACTTGGCAGATCTCATATTTTAATTATGTAATTTCATAGTGCTTTCTAATAATACCNTATATATTCAGCAAATACCTTAACACTGCGTTAGACATAAGACGGAAACATGTTCATCAATCAACACAAATAACAAAATTGACTTTACTTAAAATGATCATACACCAATCAAAATATAAGAAAAATGATAAGAAAAACCCAGAAAGCATACTAAACGACAAAACAATAATGCATGGTTAGTTTTAAACCCATTTAAATTTATTTACTGACTAATGCTTTAAGTCCCAACTTTGTTAGTTTTTAACTACTCTTTACCTACTTGGCAGATCTCATATTTTAATTATATAATTTCATAGTGCTTTCTAATAATACCTCAGCAACAGTTGTATTATATGACTATGATATTAAAGAAACAATCATTAGGGTGGTAACAGAAGATTGTGCACTTTTTATATAACTTTACAACAATGTTTTTTACAGACACAGTCCTATCCAAATTTAATTTGACTAGCTAAACTTCTTTTGAGTGATTGCAGAATTCAGATTTTCAGACAGTTTTCACTCATGTCTGTAACCATTGCAACCAGAAATTTTGTCAAATAAAAAAGTTTCATATATTGCAAGTTAAATGTGTGATTCTGCAGGCAAAGCATGCACATAGATGGTATTAAATAATATTCCTAACCATGTTAAACATAAAAACAAATGCAATCCAATTAAGATTTAACTGATGTAGAANAATAAAAAAGTTTCATATTGCAAGTTAAATGTGTGATTCTGCAGGCATAGCATGCACATAGATGATATTAAATAATATTCCTAACCTTGTTAAACATTAAAACAAATGCAATCCAATTAAGATTTAACTGATGTTGAAGTGTAAAGGACCAAAGCTGTTACTGACAAAAATATATGAACAAAAATTCCAAATTTATTTATAATTCATGACTGCCAGTGAAATGCATATTGCTCTGACCAATTGAAAGCTGTTAATAAGTACTATATATTTAGTGCAAGTTGTGCAAACAGAAAAATAATTGTTTTCAATAAATTGGTATGCTCTTTAAGTCATTAAATGTCTTTCTTGATATAAGTTTTTTTAACCTTAACACACAAAAGCGTCCTTTACATCTGGATTTCTTTGTTCTTCTTAACCAAATGTTATGCAATATATGACTTTACCGTGCAGTTATTTGTTTTCCTGTAAACAAAATCAATATGTAAATTTTGTTTCTCTGTTCTTTAATATTATTAGACAGTATAATTAATTAATTAATTGATCTTTAACACAATTTAACAAAAAGGCACAAAGGCCTAAGGTGGCAAACATAAGACCTGAAGGAACAGACCTGTTTTTTTCAGCTTTTGTAATGTTTCAAGAGCTATTTTAGAACTTGGCCAATAATTAGAACAAATACTATAAGCAAGTTTCATGATGATTGGAAAATAAATGTTGCCTATAGAAGGTTTGCAAGCTTTTTAGTAAATTTGACCCACTGATCTAATTTAAGATACACATACCATGTGATTGTGTTCCTAATTGGACCAAAATATCATTGAGAAAAATGTTCTGACAAAGTTTAATGAAGATTGGGCAAGAAATGTGGCCTCTAGAGTATTCACAAGCTTTTTCTTTAATTTGACATAGTTGCATAATTTTGTATCATACGGGATCCAGTCTTGAACTCAACCATGATATCAATGGGACAAATTTTCTGACCAAAATTTATGAAGATAGGGCAATAGATGTAGTCTCTATAAAATCAACAAGCTTTTTCATTCAATTCACCCTAAGTAAAATAGTTTTTGACCCTATGTGACCTAGTTTTGAACTCAGCTAAGACAGTATTGTGAAATGTTCAGAACAGGTTTTACGAAGATTGGGCAATAAATGCGGCCTCACAAGGCAAAAGTTGATGATGCACACCAGATGATACACAACGGGAAAAGGCGATTAGAAAAGCTCACACTGAGCATGTTCACATTATGCTCAGACAACCTAAAAATTGTATTTTCCCAGAAAAATAAAATACATGACCACAACAAATTTTAGTTTTATATCAGAATTTGTATACATTAGACATACATGTTGTGCCATTCTTGTATACATTAGACAGACATGTTGTGCCATTCTTGTATACCTTAGACAGACATGTTGTGCCATTATACATTAGACAGACATATTGTGTCATTATACATTAGACCAACATGTTGTGCCATTATTGTATACATTAGAGATATTGTGCCATTATACATTAGACAGATATGTTGTGCCATTATACATACATGTTGTGCTATTATACATTAGACAGACATGTTGTGCCAGTAAACATTAGAGAGACATGTTGTGCCATTAAATATTAGAGAGACATGTTGTACCATTATACATTAGACAGACATTTTGTGCCATTAAACAGACGTGTTGTGCCGTTATACATCAGAGACACATGTTATGTCATTATACATTAGACAGACATGTTGTGCCATTGTACATTAGACAGACATGTTGTGTCGTTATTCTACACATCTGAGAGACATGTTGTGCCGTTATACATGAGAACATAGCTTATGAAGCAAAAAACTTGAAGGTTTTACTTTGGCTCCATTTTGATGCATCAGATACTCTAGGGCCTGGAAACACCAGAAATATTAAAAATTAATAATATCAAATCTGATGTTGTCTGCAAATAAAATGAGTTCATAAGGCAAAATGGCTGGTTATCATTTTATTTTCTCACAAACATTTTCATGAAAATCTAGCAAGAGGGCTAAAGGCTATTATACTCTGTCTATAGAACAGAAGCAACGTATCCAAGTAACTTTTGCTAATATTTTTCTAGATATAATGCATATACCATCACCATAATACAAAATGCCCATGTACATATTTATATAAGTACAGATTACAGTTCTATATTTGTTTTATAGTCACAAACTAAACCACCCTACCAAAAACGTTTTAGCATCTAAAGCAGAAAATAAACATGATTGCATTGTTCCAATCTTTAATCTACAACGTAATTATATTTGTTAACGATACAATTAGGAATAAAGCCAAATTAAATGAGATACGTACAGAAAAAAGCATGTATTCGATTAAACATACTTTACGGACAAAATACCCGTTCTACAAGTCTAATTACAACAACAATAATTATGTTCTGGGAGGAAATTTCCTTAAACATTCATCATAATTTGATTGACAGTTGAGTCAAGTGATCAAATCATTAGAGATTTTACTAGGCGCTTGTGCTTGTTGAATTAAAACCATAATTGCACAAAATATTCATGCTATTTGTGTTCTTTTTTGTTGTGTATTGACATAATAATGTTTAAAAATTATGTTGAATGTTTTTTATACACTATCGACTGCATGCGGTGAAAATCAGAATGAAAGTTTAAAGTTACACCTGTGTCAGGTTTCAAACCAATAAATGAAGAAACAAGTTTTCTTAACTATACAAATAAATCAAATAATATTATTGACCAAATCCAAAATCTAGTGTTCTTAACTATTCACACGAATGTACACTTTTTCCAATTCTTGACAATTTTCGGATTAATAACAAATGAGAATAAAGAATATATACAGTAGTTATGATAAAGGACTTTGGAAGACTATTGTCAAGAATTCTTTAAAAATAAAAATATTGTTTATATTGTAATGAAAAAGCTATTGATTGTAAAATGTATAAAATGTATACCCGGTAAAATGTATAAAATGTGTTAAAACATGCATATATTGCTTGTAAACTATTAACAGAGTGGAGTGGGATGCCATCCACCTATTCACGAGGAAAATAAACTGTATTGAAGGGGGAAAAAAAAGAAGAATGCATACCGAGTGATTGACCGGTGGAGATCGGCATGTTTTGGCCTGTGTCCTGTATATACCGATGGGTATCTCGCAGGTGGTAGAGCACAACTTCTGGTACAGACGTCCGTATGTTCGTATCCATAGGTCATCCTTGGTGATCTTCATCTAAAATTGATGGCAGCTCTGGTCATGATTGNTCAGCGAGAAAGGATTGATAATATTGTATCACAGACACAGCTCGCCAAAATTCACCTGACCTTAATGCATGTATACATGTATAAAAATATTGTAATATCCATTACATATTAGTTGTAGAACTATCATTAAGTAATATAGATTTATACATGTTTTGTGGACAGATGGACTAATGGATAAAGGGTAAACCTAGTCCTATAGTCACTATTTTCTTTAATGTATAAGTTGTTCAGATTAAGCTCAAGCAGAATGGCGGGGGGCCTTCTATTCGTATGCCCCACCCGTTTGTTATATGTGGATATGTGGCACCATTTCATTTTTATGCCACACCCTTTAAAAATTTGTCTATTCCTTTTTTAACTTCTTTTTTTTTCAATGTTTTCGTAAATGCACAAATGCCTAACTTGTTTGTATGGGCTAATGAGGATTTTGAAGATTCACATGCAGTTTTATTTGATATTTACATTAATATATTATTTTAATAAAGAACATACCTCACGGAATATATGCTGAATGAATGGAATATAAGAACTTAAGTGGAAACAGCACATAGAGTCACTACCAATGTAAACAAGTTTTGCATACAACAATTTTTCAAGAAAAAGGTCACTACGCCCATGCTAAGGAATAGTGTGAGAAGCCATACCTTATGATATGAAAGAAATACAATGGCCAGAAAAACCACCCAAAGACTTACTCAAGAGAGATGCCCACAGCCAACAGCCTGATCTATTCCAAGTAGCAGTTCTCACAAACGTTATCAGATAGTCTTTGACAAAAAAAATTCCTAAACAACACTGGAAATGAAAGAAAAAGACTTACACATGAGAGATGCCCCGAGCCGACTGCCTGGTCTATTCCCAGTAGAAGTCTCACAAATGTGATCAGGTAGTCTTTGACAAAGGCCTGGTAGAGAAGTGTGTCTAACATGCTCGCACTGAACACATTCCCAGCGGCGAAGGGCAGTCGGAACATGTAGGAGATATGGGAACCGCGCTCTTTTTCTTTCTGTGTAAAAACATTTAACTCTGGTGTTAATATTTTGGTAATATTTCAACTTTCAAAGCAAGTACAAATTATGGCCTTTTCTACAAACACCAAAATTACAAGAGCTATTGCTAACAAAGCAGTGATTGAAGAGTATTCTTTAAACATTCTTATTATCATGATTAAGGATAGTACTATATCACTAAACTGAACCATTTAACACTTTACCACTCAAATACGCACTTTAACACATTTGTAGTCCCTCCCTTAGAAAATCAAATTAAATTTAAGACCTTTCTAACTAAGGCGCTCACCTGAGAGCAAAAGGAACTATTCTGAAAAAATGCAAGCTCATTCATGAAGATTGGACCCAAAAAAGTGATTTTGTTATATTTGACCTAGTGACCTAGTTTTTTGAGCTCATATGACCCACTTTCAATCTCTGCCTAGATTTCATTGGGACAAATGTTCTGACCAA
>VMBQ01005844.1:12423-60931 GCA_007657795.1 Dreissena rostriformis | reverse complement strand
TATCGAGATATCCGATGTCGACATAACGAGAGTGGACTGTATGTTTTATTCGATTTTTATTATTGCTCTTGTAATAAGTTTTGACAATTAAAGTGACTGAACATATAAAGCGTCGCACGACGCGAAACGATATTTTGGGAAACTACCAGGATTGCTTATATCTCACAAATAATCCACTCAAAACTTGAGCGTGGATGACCGAGTGGTCTTAGCCGGTAGCTTTTTACTCCAGGACTCCTGGAATCCAGGGGTCAGTGGTTCGAGCCCTGTTGAGGGTTACTTTTTTTTTTTTAAATNTTTTTTTTTTTTACTGGAGATTTTTAGTTCAAATGTTAAAATTTATCAATATAAAGTATTTAAAGCATTTAATGACAAGCTTCAATACATGCCTAAATCTATTGGACGGCCCCTTTAAACACATTAGATATTTGGTAGAAAACATATTAATGCGATTTTTCAAACATCCCAAAATCTGTGAATAAGTCCATTTAAAACAATACAGAAAATACGTTTTATTCGTTGAGTTTAAATTTCATGTGAATTGGTTATTGGTTAATAAATTCTGAAGGTACCTCTTTGTAACTTCTCCCAACGAGAACTGATCGCTTCATTGTTGAAAGTTAAATACTCACATATACACATTCAATAAATATATTTAGTTAACATATCCAGCACAAGAACGAAACTAGTCTCCTGCTTTTCTAGTCCGTATATAAACGAATATTGAGTACAAAAAGAAAACCTGTCTAGCCTATTTTATTAACATGGTCTAAACATATACTGTTAAGTTATGGATCAATCAATGATCACGTTTAACAATCAAGCAAATTTACAGTTCAATAGTTTGAAGATAAGAATAAGGAACATAATAAACGCTTCTAAGCGAAATACGATATGCAAACCTTTCATAAATCCACAATGTTCACTAGTCGAGTTGAAACGGGTATGGCGAGGCGACCTATTGAATATTAAAACCGGTTAAACTACCTCATGCAAATAATATAATGGCGTGTAACCAGGAAGTGGATAAATACTACTTTTGAATCGGAATTTATAATTCACTTTAAACGTGCTTCTTCACCCGACAAGATGTAAAGTTTATAACGATTTGCCATTTTGTCAGATATACTGTTATATAAGTTTCTTGACCACATATACATATAAACAAACCAAATATTAAATTTAAGCTTTCCGCAATAAACCAACATTAGAGATAAACTAACGAGCTTTTACATTTGTTTGGAATAGTGGAGCTAATCAGTATGTATGTTGGCGTTTTTCAGAAAGAATTCAAACAATAATTTTGTTGCTTTAAAAGTCTCATGCTTTACGTTTCCGAAATTTTTAAATAAATACGGAGCAACTAGGCAGTGTCATTGTTATTATATTAAAAGAATTTCATAACGAATTATTTTTTAACAGAACACGATTTTACAGATATTTATTTGAAAGTGTATTCGTTTCTCGTTTCGTTTCTTTGAATATTTTCTGTCTCTTCACTCTTGCCCTAGTCAAATATTCTCGATGAAAGCAAAGCTTTTATGCTTATAATAATTTGTATAATACAGGCAAATAAGCAAACACCAGGCATTACAGTACACCATTAAGTATTAAATAAAAGTATTATGATATCATCAAACACACCTTTATTATACATGTAGCAATGTAATAAACCGTAGAAAGTCATTAAAAACATCTTTAGACTGCATTCATTAAATGATTTGTACAGATGTTTATGCTTACGATAACTAGACTCGAATATGAATTGAATATGCCCTTACTAATATACAGTGAATAATTTAGAACATTGGAATGCACGAAAATCCTGCAATCTAAAATGATGTTGGGGTTCAAATCCCAGAGCAGGCATTTTGTCACAGTTAAACTCTTAAATATTTTACTGGGACACTGATCCTTCATGTCTGTTGTCGACACTCTACTGCTGATAATGTTACTGGTGAAAACATGTCTTCTCACTGTACTGGTAGATGGTGTTTTTTTATGAATATCCAGGTTATTTCCAGATAGTATTCATCATATCATGTTTATATTAAATTCGTTTTAGCCTACACACTTAGATACGGAATGAATTCACCTTTGCAAAGAGTGGTCCACCGATGATTAGTTAACATTAAAACCAGTTTCATTGGGGTCCCATTATAAAACGGCCCGATTTCAAGGTATTTGTCTTGCCTCTTTTCACATTGTGCAATGCTGTTATCAAGTTTAAGACGAATTTATCCTCGTCTTTTGCGGCGGTAAAGATGGTAATGTTTCTCTTTGTACTTTGCTAGGGCGGTAGATCGTCAGTGCGTTGCCGGGGTTCTATATCTGCCGGCAGTGATCCTGATATATCCTCATTATTCATTTGCTTTCTCGGACAACACGTGATCTTTTCAGTGTTCTTACGCCAAGCCTGTTGAATCTGTTGTACATCAGGTGATCCTTTGAAAACGTGGCCTTCGTGATCCAGAAACATGGCCTTTGTGTTCTGTTACATGGCTTTGCATTCCCTTCTTTTATATGGTGGTGGGATCTCCGTGGGTTATTCCATTCATTTTTGAGCGTGAATCTCACCGCACCGTGGATGATGCACAAAACCTGATTCTGAACTCTGTCCAAATTCAATGATTGATGCTACCGCACAGATGTTTATGTTTCAAGGCGGGCTGTGGGTACTTAAACAGATAGGGTTTTTTTAACAGCGGATTTTTTTGTTAAATACATACACTATCTTTATAATCTTCAACAAATGCATGTTGGTTACCACCAACTTTATCACTTCTGGCCCTCAAGCAACGATGGTTTTAACGTTTTTAATACTTAAGACTTAGCGTGTGTTATCGTTTATATAACATATCATCCTATTTGTTCCTCCAATAAAATATATTAGCGAACCAGCTTTCCGTACTTTTATGTTCATTCAGTTGATTACGCAATTTATGACGTATCTATCTTGTATGACGCAATTTCTAGGACGAAACACACCAGTTTAAGCTTGACTCTCTGGATTTTAACGACAACAATTTGGACGTTGTGATTTATTTAACAGTAAAATATTAATTAAAAAAAGCATCGAAGGAATACAAAACGTATTTCGGATTGTGTGTTTGTAATGTATAATTGGAAACTACAAGAGGAATTAAAGAAATCACTCCGAGCAGTCATTCTTTTTCGTAAAACGTTTCAAAAGTGTAGTTTGAAATAAATAAAGATAATGGGTGGAAAACAGGAAATGGGAGTGCATATCGTTGTAATTGTATTATTATAAGCATTGGATTTAAGATGTCATTGAGGTAAGATTGTCGTTAACTAAATTTTGATGTTAGATGACCCCTGTTAAACTAAAAGCTCTAACAGTGTCATCAATCTCATCTACAGTACATTTTTAGATGCAATAAACGTAGCACAAAATGAGAATGATGAAAAAAATATCGATTTCATCTGAAACTGTCCAACGGTGATAAATAAAATAAAGCCACAAATCAACGAAATAATATTAAAGATGTTTATTTTATTTATAACCGTTGGAAAAGACTGAATATGGACGCCATTTTATTCAGTTGACGTCGCGTACTTTAGCTCCGGGCGATTATCGATTATCAACATTTTGCCCTGCGAGCCAAACGTGATAATCAGCTTGCTTTGACCGATAATCACATGCATTCGAGTCAATTTTGTTACTACATATAGTAACATAAGTATTAATTAAATAAAATTACACAAAATAATAATAATAAAATAATTCAAAACATTAAAAAGAAATAATGATGTATGTTCGAATGCACACGAACGGCGGTGTTATTCTTATGCACAAACCAGTATAGCATCTCTACTTGCTTAAATTGTTTAAAAACACTTTAACGGTAATACTAAATGGCCATGAGTTTTGATTATGAAGCGGTCCATATATGCAAGTAAATGACAATTTAAATAAAACAAATTATTTAATGTAATTAATAGAGGTTTCACCTTTATGGCACTCATGTATAGATAGCTTTACATACTGTCAAAACCTTGTTTATTATGGACTGAGAATAAGGCGGCAGCAGAGGAAGGCTTACGTTAAGTATTGGAGGAAATGCAGCATTTACCACGGGATTTAAACCTGTATACAATGAGAAGATAAGCTATACATTACCAACTTTTGCCTCAACCATTTCATTCCATTGAAAAGGGCATGAGTACAAATCCCCTTAAAAGATAAATAATGGTTATACACTTTTAATATAATGTTCATTTTAAAATGTTATTTGGTTGCAAAAGCAAGATTGAGTGGTGGCAAGAGCAGACCATTGAATAAAATCATGAAAGGGGTTGAGATCAGTTTGAGATTGTCACAATTAAGTCAGCGATTGATCATCATTTAATCAAGACCACACATAAAAAGATACTCCCGACGTTTTCGGTTGGTAAAACATGAACAAATTAATTTTCGACCGAAATGAATGTGGACACCAGTTTGCGACAACAAGACATGCCTTGTCAATCTATTGCAGACCGTTAAAAGTCCATCATCAATCAACAGCTTTCTTAGTGTGACCATGGCTTCATTAAGGGTTTTATCATACTTCTTTCAGTATTTGCTTTTTAAAGGGTATGTCCGCCATTTTGAAAGTCAATTATACTGATCTGACAAAACAATATATCTCAATGGATTAGCCAGATTCCAGATCTTCATTCGAGAAATTACTGAACAGGCCTTCTTCTGATCTTCATGCAGGGCACAGGAAGATCATTCACTTAAACCACGTAAAGGAAATCGAAAATGTGTGTATAATCTGATATCATTAAAACAATTATGAACGTTATCACTTTATATTTATATGTCCAGTCCAAAGGCCAAAAGCAAGAAAGCTAATTATAAAAGATATGACCAGCAGGGATAAGACTTCTGCGTCCAAATGCATTTTAGAGACATCATGTATTTTATACATTTGTTATGCAATGAGTATAACTTAACATTTCTATTTGACTACTAAGCATGATACAAATTAGACTCCTGGACCACATACTTTAGAAGTCGAGTTAAGCTTTTATGTTATCAGGTTGTTGCCTCTCCTGGTAATATTAACACTATATAAATATATATATATTTAAGAAGTGTAATTAGGTCTATGTTATTGAACATTATTTCAATGTCGACGAGATATAAGTAATACATGTTTTATTATGTTATATGCCTTTCAATGCGCATGCATTCGTCGGAAAGATATACATGTACACTATTGTACCTCACGATGCAACTGTTTATCCATCATACATTAGTTATGATCTGTTTAACAAGATTAATATGCAATTTTAATATAATCACAGGTATATACAATCATGCATATCAATTCAAATTAACATTACACTTTTTTATAGTGTTTGTGTTATTTATTGTATAAGATTATCAATTTAACTTACTTTATAAATGCAACAAAACATGTTCACATTACAAGTGTAGTGTGGCCTTTTTATCTACCGGAAAGGTAGTGGGCGTTGATTCACACATCCGCAATCACTTGTGCTCTTTCGTTTTACGTTAACTAACACGTCAATTTAATTAAACTTTACGGATCTGTATTATTGGACTATACACTTGCTGTTTTTGCAAAAACCTCGGTAATTGTGTTGCCTCTGTGCAATAACAAACAGAACTTGTAAAAACAATAAGAAAAAGATTGAATACATATTTAAATAAATGAAAATTTACACTTTTGAAATCGAAAGTGAACTGATCTGTATTTGTTGTCGCTGTTGAAAAACCAAATTGAATGGATTCAACCGAGGTAAACGAAAGCCTAACACAGGAATCTACCAGCGACATGATTGGCGAGTGTGTTGTCATGAAGCAATGCGAGGCTTGTTTAGAGGTTCATATTTCGGTCGAGGCGACATTGTTCTGTACGTCGTGGACAGAATTCTTGTGTGACGAATGCAAGCCTGGACACGTTCGTTATAAAAGAGGTAAACATGATTTTGTAACCGCTAAAGATTCTCAGATGAAATCTTACACGGTGGATCTTAAAGGAATAGACACATGTGAAGAACACTCAAAGAAAGTAAAGTTTTTCTGTAAAGATCATTCATTGCTGTGCTGTAGTACATGCGCGTTTAGTCACAGAAAATGTGAAAACATTAACGAGTTAGTTAAGATTTCGGGCGACAGCCGTCCAAAATTGCAAAACCTGAAGGACACACTTGCACAAGCAGCGGATAATGAACGTAACAAAGGAGAGGGTTACAAACAAACGGTAAATGCTCTCAATGTTAAACTTGGACACCTTCAAGACGAATTAGATAACACGAAAGAGGAAATAAATAAACTATTTGACGAAACCAGTGTGCTGATTAATAAAGAAGCTAAATGCGCTGTTGATATAGAATCTAAACGTCTTGGTGAAAGACAGTCCGCGTCTGAAGCTGTTCTTCAGGGCATTGTCGAAATGTTGCCTCTATGTTCCGATATCATTGATAACGGCACACCGCAACACGCGTTTATTCTTACAAGATACCTTGAGAAGAAACTACAAGAAATCAACGTCCACGACAAAGAGCAGCGCAACAACCATTTCTCGTTGGATCTGTCGTTGGATTTCTCAAAAGAATTAACGAACCTTCTGCAAAAACGTAGTGACGCCGTGAAACTTATAGTTACAAAAATCTATCAGGGCAAAGGTATGTCTGTATAACATGTATTCGAATTTCAAATACTATCTTTTTTATATGAAGGATGTTTGTGTTTGATTATTTTGCATTAACTTGATTTAGTATAATACAGTTATAATTTACTGTTTACAGATGAGATCAGTAATGGATCCGAAGACATTAGCATTGAACGTGCGAGCACTACCATGGATAGTTTGGTCAGCACGGATCCAAATTCAAACCCAACAGTGGTGCAAGGTTCATAATTACTTTTCGTAGTGCCTTGCAAAACAGAATATAATCAATGTTTAGTTCATTTGATGAAGTGCATGGTGCATTTACCATTTAACATTTACACAACACATTATGCAGTATTTAAGTGAATATAATCACCGCAACACCCCCAACTATTGCTGCTGAACAAACTTATGTTTCTTGATTACTTAGTCACGGAAGTAGATTTGCTCGTTATAGTATTTTTGGAAGTCCTTACTATATAGTTATTATCCTAACGTTATGCCTGTTTTTTCCGTCCGGGAAGATAAATCCTGCGATTTCTCAAAAAGTGCTAAGCTAACTAGATAACACTATTTTTATAAATGACATTGCGAAGATTATACAAAACTTTTATTTACCAAAAATCACAGGTAAGGGAACTGTTACTACAGGTAGTAATACTACAAAGACCATATTAAGTGAAATAAGGATATTATCATAAAACACGTGATAAACAAGATACAAGATACAAGATACAAGATACAAGAAACTTTATTTAACGTCGGTTTTTTAGAAACAGTTAACATTAGCTATCAAAGCTATTTTCCGACAAAAACAAAGTCTTAACAACAAACATAAAACAAACACCTANAGATAACCATGTGTCGTACTGGAAGTTCCCTCTCTAATAATCTTTCAGTTTGTCTTTTAACCCGCAAAAAATGGAAATACTAGAAAGTTCATTTGATAAAATTGTATACTTCGATTACTAAGAAAGTATCAAGATAATTGCTGGAAATCCGGTATACTTATAAAGGGCAATGTGCGTATTATGCACGATAATTCGTTTTTTTTTCACCAGCTATCAATGGTCGGGTCAATTTGAATAAACGTGGAACAAACGATAATATAGTTATACCCAAAAACTTAGATGATACTTTATACTGATATTTGGTGTATACGCCTTGATTTATGCTGAATTTAAATGCCAGGTAACACTTAAGGGGAGTTGCGGCAGTTGATTTAACCGAAGATATATTTATAGCAACACCGATGCTATTATCACAACCCAATAGTTTTGTTATCAGAATCATCACATATTAATGACCGAGTAGGTTCATAAGAGGTACTCAGTGGTTCGATCCCAGGTGCGGTTAACTTTTTTTAATTCTTTTTTTCTTTCTTTTATTTCATTCTTGTTTTTTTCCTTGAGCTTTTTTAAGTCCTGTTGTTTACATTAATCAATTTAAAGCATTTAATCAGAAACTTTAAAACATGTCGAAATCTGTCAACAAGTCCCTGTTATTGGTGATTAAGGCCGAGTTTGATACTGTATGGTCTTATGTTTGTGATTAAATATTGTATAAGTGTTGTGTTTTTTAGTAAGCCGTTGTGATCCCAATTAAGATTGTAAACAGTATATAATTTTTTTGCACATCTCTTACAGTCAATGTACCGGTACTTGGGTTTCGCCTAATTGCTGTATTGTATGAAATTTGACACAGACGGTAGGGATAGTTAAACAAAAAAAGCTCTGTTAAAAGTGCGGTGACCCCCTTTTTATTTTTGTTTTATGATAACAGTACGTAGCTGAACATATTTGAGCAGTTTCGCAAAAAGTCATTAGATAGAACTTTTTTAAATTCCATTTTTGTGGTTACAATATACAAAAATTGACGTTTTTTTGGGTGACATAAAAATTATAAAAATTAAATTTCTTAAAATTTAACTTGTGTTCTCCATTTTTTTGGTAGTTTTTGGTTTAATTAAATGGTAATGATATATTAGCTTATGTAATATCTACATGTTGCCAATTTCATAGGTTATTAATCATTTATATGCAATTAGAGATTTTCCAGTTTTAATGAAAAAGTACATGTTATATAATGGTGAATAAAATCAAAACAAGGCCGGTGACCCTATGTTTTTATTTCATTTTTTCATATAGTATTTGTATGTAGTACTTGAATATAAATTTTGAGCACAAGTTATTAGATGGAAAAAAAAACAGCAAAACTTCAGCAACACCCCTTAACAATAGAATGACACAAATACTGCAATAATTTAAAAAAAACGATATTTCGATGAAACTATTAAAAAACATGCATATCGTATTGAGGTTTACGCACACTATTTTTTACAGGCGGTCAAACGCCTAATTAATTAAAAAAAATCTTAGTACGGCTGTGTTAAATGGACATTAAAAACATGATACACGGCGCGTGTATTATTTTAAAAGGATATATATCTTCATATGAAAAAAATAATGTATCCTAAGTTTTACAGTCAAATGAGACTTCTGATAAAAAACATCAGCACCTAATTATTTAATGTTCACATGTTTTGAGGATATTCAGCAGACTAAACGAATTGGTTATCGAACAGATATGCGATGCATAATAATTAAGTAGAATCATTAAATATTTCCTGTTAAGATTTGTGTTGTTTGATAATTGTTTATGTCATTTTGAAATTTGATTGCCAATACGAAATTGATTATCAATAGATAGGCGACACTCGCTCATGAATTAAATAATGAAACACAATTTAGTTTAGTTATACGAGTAAGAAAATAATTATTATACATTTCGTGTCCGTATTATATGGTATATATATAGACTAGCTAGGATATGCGAAGGTAGATAAGTACCACCATCACAACCACCACCACAACCACCTCTCCTTAATACTTTTACTACTACCCATATCACCACTACGTCTTATAATTGTACTACGGATACTATTAGTTGAACCTCTTGTTATACTGCTCTTGCATATTATAATGTACATTGATAATTTCAGTTGACCCCAATTTCAGGTAATTTATCATCCCAGATAAGACCAGTCAACCTGATGCTGCTCCTTTCCGTGGATCTTCCAAAGACTGGAGATGATGTGTTTGATCCTTTCATCACTGGACTAGACTTTCTGCCGGACGGGAGGCTGGCAGTCATCGATAACAAGAACAAGAAATGTATCATACTGAATGAGCGACTACAGAGACTTGGAACACCGTACAAGTTTCAGTATTACCCATTAGACGTAGTATGTGTGTCTCATGATGTACTATGTGTAACGTGTAAGTTAGTATTAGTTCTTCTGTCTGTGAGTACTGACAATACCATCAGACTGACTAGGGCGATAAACACATCATCCAATTTCTTCTCTATATGCTGCAAGTCTCCGTCCAGCATGGTCGTGAGTACGCACAATGATCCCCGCCCTGCTAAAATGATTTCAGTTGACGGCGTTGAGTCTGACTTTGATCACGTGGTTTTTCCTAAGAAGACATACAAATTTCATGAGAGTAAGTGCACGTATGTCCGGTCTAAGAACACGTTAGTACTTACTGACAGGTATGCTAACACAGTGTTAATGTACGACACCGTGAATGGTACATCTAGAGCGGTCACTGATGGAAACATACAAACACCTCGTGGTGCCTGTGTCGGCCCTGGTGATACGGTGCTGGTGTGCAGTAATTATAACAACTCCATCGTGCACCTGAGTGTTGATGGGGCCATACTGGGTACCTACCCAGTGGACATCGCGCATCCGTGCAGCATATGTGTGTCTAAAGATGGCAATAGGCTGGCAGTGTCCAACTGCGCTGAAGGCATCAGGAAACTTCAGTTGTATAAGATATCACTGGCAATGAGTTAGTCAACTAGTACGATGGTATCCATGTGATCATGCTTTTTAACAAACACATTAAATAATAACGTGTGTGACGTGGATGTTTACTCAAAGCGGAATACTTTTCCAAATAATTACATTTGAATTGTGTTGTTAGTTTGTGGTATCGCTTAATAATTATGTATGCTCATCTATTTTGAATGTAAAATAATTCCGTACTTCATAAATTAACTTTTATTTTTATATTTTATTCTTATATTTGAACACGTGTAAATATATGGGGTATGCAATACTATGTTGATTCCCATGTCATGCATTTTAATGTTCTTGTATCAACATTCCAGATACATCTCATGCGGTACACTATTGATCATGTCACAATTGTACATATTTCTGTTTTGTGCCTTTGCTCCGTATTTAAGCGCATTACAGATTGGGAAATGTATATAAATTATCGACATAGGGGTATAAAATCAGTTTAACCTAGATTGCGTACGTTAACTATACAGCTGTAAAATAAACATATTATTATCGTAAGAAATTAAATAACGGTTGCATATTTGGGATTCAACTGTACATAAGTCTTTGCCTTTGTGAATACAATAATTTCTGTTTTATTCAAGTGAGTTGGCTCTTTTTGGATTAACCAACAATGTGCACATTCTGAATTTATTAAACAAAAATTGTAACCTGTTGCATCCATAAAAAATACTTAAAAAATTGAACCATTTCACGACTTACATTGTTTAAAAACAATAAGGAGTAAACAAAACCACAGAAAGATTGTGCAAAAATTAAATTGCTTTCACAATGTGATATACCGCGAAAGCCTTCTACTGCTAATACTTTTTAACAATTACTATTTGAACTACTGCAAAAACTGCAACGAAAACAACTACGGCTTCTTAAGTAACTAAAACATCTTATTCTTATAAAAATATATGGTTGCAATTGTTACCGTCTGCCATACAAGTCATGTCAACAAAGATCAAGTTACATAAAGAGTTTCGTTTAAAATAATAATTCACATGTAATAAACGCGTCTGTGAAAATAACATGTGATTTGATTTGAATCCACTTCACATTTTATATTTTGTGAATATTCCATATAACTGTTGTGAAAAAAGGTTTTATGTTTGCAACGTACGAAACGCATGCATATGCAAATACTCCTGTTTGTGATATTAAATGTTTTATACACAAAAGGTTGCCTTCTTTTGTAACAGTCCATATCAACCACATGCCGACATATTGTCCCTTCAATATCTGTCTTATTAGTGCGGTGTTCAGTCAATAACCATGCTTGAAAATAATGTGATAGATCATTCATCGTCACAAATCTTAAATTCTGCAAACAAAACCTCACCTGAGTGAAAACGTACCACATGCTCGAAAATTGTCAACAGAAAGTCTTCATATGAACTACGAACTTAAATATCGATGACACATTAACATAATATAAATGAATTATTTATTCATAATTTGCGCATTTGGTAGTATATGAATATACTAATTTCGACCATCTGTAATACTGCTTTCAATTATCTAACACTATGGTAATTCTTACGATCTACATGTATACTTTTAATACATTTAGATGATATTAAGCTACCATCTCTTCGTTTACTTTATATGTCTATATGTATTCTTATTGTAAGATTTACTCTACACAAACAAATACGCTATTTTGTTTTGTCATTCCACAAAACATAAATCACTGTTCAATAACACATCGTTCCCTTTAATTAGTTAACATGGTGGAAAATGGCGAAATCGTCTAAACTCGTTGACGTGTTATATTATACTGCCATACTATAGTGAGTAGTTTTAGCAGAAGCACTAATAGGAGTTGCAACAGTAGGTGTCTCTTTAATGTTTAACTTTTTTTACTTGTTCATCAGTTTATAATTTTGGAAATATAGGGGGATACGGAGCTTGAATGTAAGGGGGATGTCGGCAATAAATAAAAACGGAGTTCCGCTTTCTGTCTTCTTACAGATACCACTACACATGTATCTTGTTACGTTCACCAATTAAGAAATAAAGTTTCATATTTAAGTTGTCATATGACGTTCTATATTGATAACAACATGTTGGCACGAGATAAAGTGTGAACTAAATGAGGCACATGGACACCGTATCCAGATTTCAGGTCAAAGTAATATTTGCCGTCAAACGTTTAAAAGTTACATTTTGTGACAGTATGTCGTACATTGACTTATATGTCTAGTATAAAATGATGACTATTGTTTTGCTTTTTAATGTATGGTCGATAATGTATGATTTGTAAATTAATTTTGTGTGTAACGAAATCCACTCGACTTCTTTGTTCATTTGTGAGTTTTTTTATCATACTAAGTCAAACTTCTACACATAAACAAAGGCTGGAGACGTCAATGCTAGACTGGGGAGATCTCATAGTATCTCGCGGCTCTGTTTTATCTTGCGTTATCACGCGTTTGATTACAATACACAAGAACTTCGAACAGTTGAACTGAGAACAAGTGCAACCCGAACAAAGTTTGTATAGTTATTACCGGTTGACATAATAATACTAATAATACATAATATATTTATAAAATATATGTTTTTCCAACACTATGTAGAGACAATACGAGTAAGCTTTTCTTAAGTAAACCTTTAATAACTGCTTTTGCCTGATACTTAATTATTTCTTTTTGGAAAATAATGAACCAAGTATCATTATAAAAGTGATTTCAAAATCTATAGTATGAAGTAAACTTTGTAATTGTAACTTAAATAGTTCCGGAGATATTTTAAAGCTTAAATGTGAAACATTTCAAGCCAAGGCAGACTATTGCTTTGAAAAGTACATATCTGCCTTTGCCTAAAACATGATTATTTCTTTATTAATACTCCTGATTTAAGTATCCTTTTAAACGCAGTATATAACATATATTTCTTAATTAAGTATCATTTTAAAGGTTATATAATAACCTATAGCCATATTAATTAGCAAACATTAGCAGATTTCTGGTAGAGGCTTTATTGAAAAGTCCATATCTGCCTTTGTTTTAAATGTTATTATTATTTTTATTTTTTTAATATTGCGTATATATGTTTCATGTAAAAGGTAATATAAACGTATACAGACTGAAATAAACTTTGTAATTTTAACTTAAATAGTTCCGGCGATGTTTCCTATACTGATTTATTTATTAAATTGTCTTAATCTTCTAAATTTTCTAAATAAAGTCTGAATTCGTGATACAAATTAACAGTGTGAAACAAATATATTTATCTAATGTTCACTCAATACGGATGATCAAATCAAGCAATAGACGGGTCTTGAATTATAAAGGCATGGACGAATTCTTTCCATGGTAGACGATGTCTCCAGTGTGGATTAACTGCGTTAATTGGCAGGCTTGTGACACCTCATATCAGTACATGTGTTGATATGATAAACAAGATTGGATGACATGCGTAACTTCAATCTAACAAATTTAAGATGCAACATCAATGCCTGTTTTATTACTTTAAAAACGATTCAGATGATACTTGTTTTTAGACATGACCAAAAAGACACAAAAAACATATCAAAATATTTAAACAAAACACATGCAATATTATCTGATGATATAACGTTTAGACAGTGTTATTTTATCCTAAATATGTTTGTTATTTTTTATCGACTGCGCAGACAAAAATATTGACCGCCATTTTGGATGAACCTTCTACGTGGTTTATCACCTGACTGCAATCTCGGGCCCGCTAAAATCGACGGGAACCCGTAATGATACAATGCAATATTAGTTTAATGCCAGGAAATTACGAACGTGCATATCAATACAAATTGACATTACGCAAGAAAATGTTTTTTTTTTAGTAATTGATTGTATACGATTATTAATTCAACTTGCGTTATAAGTAAAACCAGATCTGTTTACATTACAAGTGTAATGTGGCCTCTTTATCTACCGGAAGTGGGCGTCGATTTACACATACGCAGTTACTCTTTAACTTTCGTTTTACGTTAACCAACGTTTCAATAGTTTTAAACTTCATTCACCTGTATTGTTGGACTATTAACTTGCTATATACAGCAATACTTCTTAAATTTGGTAAAATTTATACTATATGTTTATCCTCACTCAGTCCGTTATTTTGGTTTGTTTTCGTCTGTTTGGCAGTGCGTCCATCCTGGAAAATTAATCTTGCGATTTCAAAAAAGTCAACAAATAACTAGATAACATTTATAAAGGACAACATGAGATATAAACAAGACTCTTATTCACAAGAAACCAAAGGTGAGGGTACTGATACTTACAATACAACAAAGCTATATATTAACTGAAAAAAAGTACCTTTCATATAATCATAAACATTTTAATACATATTGGGTGTTGAGTTCGTATCACGGCTGTGACGAATGGAAATAAAAACATCAAACATATTCACATTTGGTGGACTCTGTTTTGTTTTCAATGTTGTCTAATCCTTGTTTAAGTAAGGTTATTTTCTTATTCCTTATTCAAACTTAATATAATTTTTCAAACGAATACACCAAGATAATAGTCTCTGGTAAATATGAACCTTATTTAAAATAACAAGTTATTATATTGATTTTCCATTTTCATCCACCGAAGGGGAACTTAAACAGTAATCTGATAAAACAATACCTTATCGTTTCATCTGTTATCATACATCTTGAATTAAAAAAAAAAACAAATTCGTAAAGCACAAACATAATTTGTAAAGCGTTAAGTTTATATTAAGTGAAGAGAATTGCACGAAGAATTAATCATTAACAAGGAACTGAAACCGCATTTAACTTGCCAGTGCATTCTAGTTCCTGTAATTTACACAATTGGTACATAAATGAACACTTTTGCAGTAACAACTAATGTTAAAATTATTATAATAAAGTGTATGTCCATTTACTTTTACAAAAATATACCTCGAGTTTTACAGTCGAATAAGATTTTCTGCTTTACAACCACACCGAATCGTTTTTCGTTCAAAAACATTGGAAAAGTTAAGCATGTTAACAGGCCAAACGAATTAGTTTGCGAACAGATATGCAATACATTATAACTAAGTAGTGTCACAAATTAGTTCTCATAAAGATTTCCATTCTACGATAATTATTATCTATATACCCATGAAAGGTAATGGGCAATGTGAGTTTGATTATCAATAGATATGCGATACTGGTTCATACATTAAATTATGAAACACACAAACAATTGTAGTTGTGCGTGTAAGATAATAATCAAGGTACATGTCGAGCTTGTTATATTGCATGTATATACGAGTTAGAATATGGGAAGATAGATAAATATACTGATATAATGTGTGTTAGTTAGATAATCAAAGTAATGTGGAAACACTTTATGATTAACAATAATTGTAGTATGTCAACTTTTTAGCACTACTACTACTACTGCTGCTGCTGCTACTACTACTACTACTACTACTACTACTACTACTACTACTACTACTACTACTACTTCTACTACTACTACTACTTCTACTACTACTACTACTACTACTACTAATACTACTAATACTTACTAATTATACTTCTACTTACTACTACTGCAACAACTACTACTACTGATACTGTTAATGGTTTTCAACTTATTATAATATACATGGATAATTTCAGTTGACCCGAGTTCAGAATATTTGTCATCCCAATCCAGACGAGTCACTCTGAAGCTGCTCCTATCCGTGGATCTACAAAAGACTGGAGATGTTGCGTGGGAACCTGTCCTCCCTTGACTGGACTTCATGCCGGACGGGCGACTGGTTGCCGTGGATTTCTTGAATATGAAATGTATCATACTCAATGAGCGGCTGCGGAGACAAGGGACACCGTACACATTCAAGTCACACCCTCATTGCGTTGTATGTTTATCTCAGAGTAAAATAGCAGTATCATTGAGTACTAAAACTGTATGTATACTGTCTATTAATGTTAATAATGTCATCTGTCTGCTTAGAGAATTCAAAATATCATCCAATATTGTCTCTATATGCTGTAAGTCGCCAAAAAATACGGTCGTTAGCACGCACGATGAACATCGCCATGCTAGATTAATATCAGTGAACGGTGTGGAATCAGATTTTGATCACGTGGTGCTACCTTAGAAGAATTACACAGTTTTTGAGAGTAAGTGCACGTTTGCCCAGACTAAAACACGTTAGTACTGACCGACAAGGACGCTCACACCGTGTACTTGTACGACACCGTGAAGGGCACGTCTAGAGCAGTCACTGATTGGAACATACAGAAACCACGTGGTGCCTGTGTAGGGCCTGGTAACACGGTGTTGGTGTGCAGTTCGGATAACCACTCCATCGTGTACCTAAATGTTGTCGGCAATATAATCGGTACCTACCCAGTGAATATGAAGTACCACTTTAGCATATGTATGTCTAAGGATGGAACTAAACTTGCGGTGTCCAACTGCTATGAATACATCAAGAAAACTTCAGTTGTACAATATATCACCGGCAATGAGTTAGGTGACTAGTTTGTTGCTATCCATTAGATCATGCGTTCTACACGCACATTAAATAATACCGTGTGTGTGGGGGTGATGTTTAATCAACACGGATTACTTTTCCAAATAATTACATTTTAATTGTGTTGTCATTGGGTTTTATCGCTTAAGAATTATGGTACTTATCTATTTTGAATGTGACATTAAATCCGTACATTTAAAATAAACTTCAATGAATGTCTTATTCATATATTTAAACACATTCAAATATATTGTGTATGTTTAACTAATGTAATTCCTATTTCATGCATTTTAATTTTTAACTGTTTGTATCAACATTCCAGATTCATGTAATGCGGATGATCACGTCAAAATTTCACATATTTCTGTTTTGTCACTTTGATCAGTATTTAAGCGCATTAAAGTTTGGTAAATTTATGTTAATGTTCGACGAATAGGAATAATATCAGTTAAACCTAGATTGCGTATGTTTACTATGCAGCGTTAAAAAAATATCCTTTTTGTAGGCAGTAAAATAACGGTTGCATTTTTGGTATTGAACTGCACATAATTTTCTATGATTTACCAAGAATGTGGACATTCTGAATTAGTTAAAACTAGAGCTTGCGCGGCAGAGGCCGATGCGTATCCCCACGCCGCATTGATGTTATATTAAAAGGCAATTTTGGGTGGGCAAGGCCTATGTTGGTGGGGCCCCGGGTTGGGTAATGTGCACATGGATGGTCGCGATAGACCGTGTTGTCATAAGAGATGTTCAGTATTAATTTTAAGTCAATTGGTGAATAAATGAAGAAGTTAGACCCGGCCCCACCCCAACCCTCATTGCAAACTATCTTCTCCTACACTTTTAGCACTAGAACCTTGAAACTTACACAGATGGGAGCTATGAGCATATGTGCGTCGGTGCACTATTTGGAATTTTGATCTGACTCCTGGGTCAAAAGTTATGGGGGTTGGGTTTCGGCCGGGTCAGAATGTTTCACTCATTTTACCCCATTTTACCCCCATAACTTTTGACCCAGGGGTCAGATCAAAATTCCGTCACCGTTACCATCGCACATATGCTCATAGCTACCACGTGTTAAAGTGTCAAGGTTCTAGTGCTAATAGTGTAGGAGGAAATAGTGGCCAGCACGGGTAGACAGCGGAGATCAATACACTATCCCAACGCTTTAAAAGCGTGGGGATAAACATGTCAAAGATAAAAAAGGAATGTATGCATTGTTTTCAGACAAGCAAAATAATACTCCTTACTAAGACAAATAATAAAGTAATCGGTTGTTGATGTTATTGATAATCAATAATCGACGTTAATCACATAGCGTTTAAAGTACCCACTAAAATGAACGACTCGTGTGGTGCAGTGTTTGCGTGATAGCTTTTGCTCCAAGAAGTCCCGGGTTCGAATCCAACGGAAGGCACAATTTTAAAATTATTGTTGTATTGTCATTATAATTATTTTGAACTATCGCAAATTGTATGGTTTTGAAGTTAATGTATTTTATTATACTTTTAAAAATAATAAAATATGTGAACCTTTTATACACACATACGATGTTTAAGTGTATTTAATAAAAAACATTCACGCGACTGGAGTGGGTAACATCAGTAAGTATATTGCGGTGATAAACTTCGGTTAGCTCCCTTCTTTTCTCAATGTGGATGCACGCGTAACTATGGCAGAATTGACAACAAACTTTGAGTATAGAAAATATGCAATTAGAATGTTTCAAATCGTTATTACTGTATCGATTGCAATGCGGTTGTTGCGTTTTTATCTGTAAGATTTCTTCAAACTTGTATTTGTTTTTAGTTTGTATTGACTGGGTCTGAAATATGCTGTAATAAAGTCATATACAACTGTTAATACACTCCGTGACAACATTCCTGAGTGTGCACATTAAGCTACGAACACAAAAAGACATGACAGAAAAGATGTCATTTTCACTCCTGAAATTTCTCAACAATGTTCATTTACCGACGATCCAAATCCGGTTTTATAAAGCTAAAGGCGTTACATATGTTTTCCCCCAAACAGTTGAGATATTCACAGATAATAACACCCAACTTCTATTCTGAACGTTCTGTCCATAAAACTGTATTCAAACTACCATTTTATGCATGCGCTTGATGTTTCTTTTTGTTTTAATTTTAAAGCAAAATGCATTTTTTAATATTGTATTCATCCTGAGTAAATTAAGATTCCCTCCCGTGTGTGCGTCTACCCGTTCGTCCTGTGGCGATGACTCAAAACGCAATGGAGATACTTTAACAAAACTTGTACAATTATCAAAATAAACACAATTTATTATCATGAACCTTATTAATCATATTTTACTATTGAAATATCCATTCCCAATCTGTGAATCCGGGGAACGTTTTGAATTAATTAATACGTGCAAGGTATATGTTTCTTCGTTCATGATTCAGCAAACATTAAACTATTTCGAAAAGAACAAATTTTATCGTTTGTTCGTTTCGAGATAATTCAGTGTTTGCTGAATCACGAACGAACAAACATATACCTTGTCCGTATTCACATAGTAAACATAGTTTTACTGATTGCGGAAGAAAAAAGGATGATGCTTGACCTTTTAATTAGGTTTAGATCAAAGTCGATTTGCTTTTGTCAAACATCATGACAGAAACTCAGCAAACTTCGAACATAATTGTTTCCATAACGATTTACTTTCAAATTCACTTGCTTTAGGTTTGTTTCTTTACTCTCTTGAATACTTTAATTGAGTAGGAAACCCCAGTTACAAGTAAAGATAAACTTAAATACTTTTAACAATCCTACTGCTTTCTTGTATGCACGCTACGAAAAACCTTAACCACGCAATGCAAATACAAAAGGCTGTGTTTGCTCAAATAAAAGCTTAAAACGATTTGCTATTCTACCCTTTCACTAACTCATGTTCCAACTAGATTAGTAAATGTACATTTATAGTAAGTAATTTGCAAAAACAGTGTTATCATAAATATTTTTTACCTTTGAATATCACGTTTGATAGTGAAATGAGTATTTCATGCAAGTGTTTTTCGTCAATTATTTGCTGCTTTCAACTTACAGTGATGTGTTCACTATTTTTATTTATTTATTTACCATAGTCACGCGATAGCGGCGTGTTCTTTAAATGTATTCACATCGCAACCCAAAATTATTAAAATATGACTACGTACATTCACTGCACATGCGATCAGTTCTATACCGATTTCAATTAATTTGTTGAGTATAAATTATAAACAGAAAAATGTGAAGATGTAGAAAGCCAAACGATTTTAGGACATTCTTGATTAAATGTGTAACTGCATGTCGAATTGTTTAAGCAACACAATACAAAATTCAAACTCGATTACGTTCGGAGTGATAAATGCTTACTGTTCTTAACAAATGTTCGGGAGTCTCAAACAAAATATGATCAACCAAATCTTTTTTATAGCGGTCAACAGGAGCAGATATATATTTTTCATGTATAATGATTTATATGTGTATAATATTATATAATTATATTATTTGCCTGATTTACAATTAGTTTACAATATATACGTGTTAATGATGAAGGATACGGCTGAGTTACCTCGTTGAAAAACTAAATATTCATTGTGGCATACTGTTTTTTTTATAAACTATATGTTGGATTCTGGTTTAATAATTTTATTGGTATTATTATGTGCAAAATATATTCTTTGAGAAATATATTAAATGTAGAAATAAGAAAATATAAAATGGTTAAGATGTGGGTGAGCCAATTGTTGTTAAAATCATTTCATATATTATCTCTCACTTTTATATGACATTTTTACTTATTTTAGGGATATTTTCTATCAATATTCTCTAATAAAAAATACAGTTACATGTCATATGTTGTTTGTGTGTTTTAAAAATTAAGCTCTTCTTTAAAATTGCTCTATCCAAAACAATAATTCAGGGTGACCTGACAATGCCTAGTATAGTTTCCTTTACTGTTTTGAAAGTCCAAGCACTGTATGTCTGACGTTTGTAATAGGGAATACATCCATCAATTTATTCAAATAAAACGTTCTTAAAAAATTACCCACACATTCTCCGATCCTTATTATATCTGCAAAAAGCTCTGTGAACGTCGAAGTAAGATGATGGTAAATGTTGTTGTTTTGGAAATGGAAGTCAGCTTGTGAATCAAGTTGGTGTATAAAATGAATGGATTGACAAAATATCTGAAAAGATATTGTCTAACAATGAGAATGATGTCACACACAATCCAAGGTTTAATGTACGAATTATTGAGTAAAAAGTTGGACTGAAGAAACGCAAGGTCAAAGCAAGATCGCTCAGAGAGATGTCTGTAACATATATATTGATTTTGAGATTAAGTTTCTAGATGTAGAACGTTCAAAGTAGAGAAACGGGGAATCCACTTTCCAGTCACCTCTCATAATTGTATCGAAGCAAGAGCACGTGCTGTTGTTCCGGGTAACGGCAGGCTTGCCCGGCACCCACATCCACAAATTGAATACACCTGCAAACAGGCCGTAGAAAAATATGTAATGTAACTGAATAAATATCTCGGAAAACATATTCAAACGTTCGTTGAAGGTGACAATTCTATAATAAATTTAATATAGATAAGGGCGTTTACATTTCTGTATCAAAACCAATAGTGTCATTGAACAAATAACTGTGTACAGGCATCAGGGTGTTTGCATATTGTTTGCAAGAAATTCTTTATATGTGATACCGGAATCATGAGGTCCGCCACAAAAACATAGACTTTCAATTATAGGATAAATTTCACTTCTGATTCTGAATTTGACAACTGTTGATATAGAGAAGATTAAGAAAGAGCCTTTTTGTACCAGATACAAAATAGTCGCAGTCCTCACCAATATAATAAATAAATTGGCAAAGGCACCGAGCTTTTGGACTATTTCTTACAAGAAATTCCTGAAATGTAACTATATATTTGATATCTGTTTCATGATGTCAGCAACCAAAGCTTGTACTTCCAATTACAGGATAATTCTGACAGCAAATTCTGAGCTAACCTTATAAACAATTTACTTCATGAGTGACCATTTGTCACAAAATACGTCAGTTTAAATATATTGATTTAATTTTGAAAGCTTCGAAAACACGATAAGAGAATGGTTTTAAATAATTAGCATACCAAAAAAATTGCTCCATCTACAAAGATATTAAACAATCAAGTTAACGACACTTTGTGGTTCGAAGCTATTGCTGCCAGTTTTCCACGGTCAACACGTGGACCAATTACAATGGATTCTGACGTTCGGTTGCATCGCTACGAGTAGCATTTTCATCTGAAAGACAATCGGTGAGCACAATTACGAAATTCTAATCATTGGAACGTGCAACGTGTTTTGGTATAAGGTTGTTCTCGCAAAATCACAGTGTGTCAGCGCCTCCAGTGTCGGAGGATCACATAACTTAAACGATTTCCGCCGATACAAGACAGCAGGCTGTAAAATATTACTCTTAGGTTTGATTTTTATTTAACGGTTTGAAAATTGAAATATGTGTACACATTACACATTGCGCACCATCTCTTTTTTAATTTTTATATATTATATATCATGCACAATTGCCTGTAAAAAACAGCAATATGTATTATAGAAAGAGTTTGTTGATTTGATTACACGTTTTTGCGTAGTGAGCGACATGGTTGTGGTCACTAAAATATGAAACGTACCAAATTGACAACATTAAAAAGTAGTTGCATGCAGTATCCTGAATATAACACCACAAGAAGGTATGCAATTACGACGATATTATTTTGTTTTAATAAACATGCTATATAAGCATATGCATACTGGATAAGAACAGAAACATAAAGTAGGTTTTACTGCACAGATGCTGTTGACAACATCGTGTTTAATGGACGATAGATCGTGCATTATGAAGACATACATCCGAAGCTAATAGGCGGTGACTATGAAAAGAATGTGTATCGATCGACCGATCTTAATGCCAGTTATGGTTCAAGCGATATCGTAATTGACAGTACCACCACTACCTTAAAATCCATATCCATCCAAAATAATGTTACAACTTGTACATCATAAACGTAGATTGCTGTCGACCATATCGTACTGATATACAACATTGAATTCATAGAGCGTACCATACCCACTATATATATGTCCTTAATAGTACAAACGTAAAAAGACTTCGATTGAAACCATACACATTTGTCTTGTGATACAGGGCTTGTTATACTAGCGCATGTGCAATGCATTTCAGTACTAAGCGGTGATGAATTGCTAAATTATTATCAAATTTGAAAAATATATTTTATAATAACAATACATTAAATTAAATGCAAACGGTGTTTTTATTTAAATAGAACACTTAATTTTCCAAACTCGATGTGATAGATGACGACAGAATTATTTTATTCAAAACGCATTTCACATCAGCAAAAAACACAATGCGAAAACTTAAAAAATAAACAAAATAAATACGGTATGTAAACCCTTGGTCCTCCTTTCAATCAAAATATTATAATAATGGCAAGTGAAGGTAGGTAGACCATTTACTGTTTTCACATTATACAGATGCGTATCATCTACGCAACTTAAATGAGAACCGCCTCTCGTGCAACTTTGTTGGCCCCAGTGATATACAAGGGCGTACAAACGCCAAGGCACGACGGATCAGGTGCCTCGGCTATAATGTGCAGACCATAACATTTATTAAATAATATACAAGTCGAGTTGCAGCATAATAAATAAAAATACATTCAACCTGGGGTACAGTTTTGCATACAACATCATATCGTTTTCTTCAGTTGCGTACATTACATCCTCTTCATCTAAGTTTGTAGGACAAACAAGCTGTGTACCGTTTCATTTAAGGTTGCGGCGGACTCTGCAAGTGCATGACTCTTTATGGTTTAATTATCGATTAGTAACAACCTACAGGCATTTGCAAAGTTTCAATTAAATTTTGAAAACAATTGGTGCGCATTACTATTTTATAAGACGTTATAAGTGTTAAAAGCTAAGATTCCTTACAATATTGCAACTGCACTGTATCCATAGATTAAAAGGCGTGATATATGATACTTCTTTAATTCGGAATATGTTTACCGGACTATATTAGCAACATTATAAATCGGAACGTAAATGCCACATTTGACCTGGTTCAAAACATGCCCATAAGATAGTGTCAACGAAGTTTTAATTATTATTAATGTAAAATAAGGTTAAGTTCACTATGGAGACGAAAATCGAGGTAAAGTTCGCAACGAAAGATGCTCATCTTTATAGTTCCCTTTTGTTAGAGGTTCATACGAACATCAATTGGCATGAATTATTCAAATACGGACTTCCTAAAAACGCCCTTCATACCGGAATGAGTCTAATACGGTGAATGAAATAGTCATTGCGTAATGAGAAAAGGTCAATAATAATACCAAAAGTGTTTTTAATTTAAAAAAAAGAATGACCATCCGTCAAACATACTTCTTGCCTGTGTTCTGCGAATGTGCAGAGAGCCAAAACCGGTCGTAATACGACACGCAGTGTTAATACAGAATGATAACTTATTAATAAGATCATAAAAGAAAGACCGAAGAAAAGAGAATTTCAATGAAGCAAGACAATCTGCATTCCCGCGGACTCCTTAAACTGCCTCGGCTGAACGTGACTTCGACACGAATATATGCATTATTTTCTATGTTACCATATATGTCTTTTATGATCATTTTGTCCCAAGAAAATGAATAATATTGATATTATTACATATTAAATTTTAATATATGTATAATAATATTTAATTTAATTTGATGGACCTACTACTATGATATTCACTGCGGTCATTAATACAATTAGTCAATACGTGATTAATAAGCTCAAAACGATTACGATTACCGTTAAAGTGTAGCCTCGACATATATTTATAAGTGTGCATACCGGGTGACAACAACGTTCTGACGTCAGAGGCCTTTAAAGACATTGGCAAATGCGCAACCACCTGTGAACTTTCGATTTAGGTTAGCACCAAATGAAGATTTTAAAACTTATTTAAGCTATATTATTGGACTTTTTGATCATTAATGTGGAGATGCTAAGTTAAGATATGTGGCTTAAAGGCTTAAACAAATGCGAATAACACAAAATGAAGGTCATATTGTTCTGCAAAGATCATTCGTTATTGTGTTGTAGCACATGCGCATTCAGTCACAGAAAATGTAAGCACATAGCCGAGTTAGACAGGATCAAGGCGGATATTTGGCAAAGATAAAAAAATCTTCAAGGACGAACTTGATAAAACAGTGCAGCGAAAATGAACGTGAGAAAATTAAGAATTGTACACACGTGGTAAAGGGATTGAACATACATCGACAACTGAAAACGATCGAATGAAAAAGAAAATCATTAAACGAATATATGAATCTAGTTAAATGATTATTTAACAGTGTCCGATCTTGATGTTCTTCCTTTAGAAATACGTACATTACACATAGTGCGGAATGTATAATATTGCAAAATGCAAAAAAAAACAACAGCTAGTGTGATAGTTATTCCGTTGTTGGCGGAACAACCGGAATTTAACTAGATTATAATTGGCATACGGGAAGGTATCAGTAGAGGGGTATTGGCTTTATTGGTTTTAAATGGGAGTTTTTACGTGTGTGTTTATACCGTGTTTAATTTAGTGTCTAAGAGTATTGACTTGTAATTCAACAGTTCAGCGTCTCGTCATTAAGACAGCAAAAACTTGCTTTACCTTAAAATGACCAATCACTGTAATTGCTTTATTCATGCATAAATCCCATAATTATCTTATCAGAATTAAGTTACTCAAAAATTAATTACTTAAATATGTTTGAAATAAGAATCAATTTATTTAGGCTTGAGACCGTTCAATTCAAACCCGCTATATGTTCTAGATACATCTACATTTAAATTATCTAATTTTAATTTAAAGCAATTCACAATGCCTGTCTGAATGTTCAGTATGAATTTTCTACGTTTTCTTCGTGAAAATAAAAACAACTTGTGCTCAATGTTTTTGGTTGTATTTACTAAAATAACAAATAGTAAAAAGAAAGGAATATATTTATATATTATATAAGTTCTGTCCAAGTTTTGAAGTCGTTGAATGTCCACGTGAAAAACAAAAGCGAAAACAAAAGCACAAATATTAACTAGGGGAAGTTATCCAAATTATTTAGTATAGAATTTAAATAAATTAGAATAACGGTTAAATGTTTACCGAAATTATCTTCTATCTTATGAAAATAAAATGCATGTATTAAGTGAAAATGAAGAACATAATTAATTATCGTTTTCAAAAATGATTTATCTATCGACTTTTTTTCAGAGCTGCATATAAGATACGATTTATAGTGCATGCCCACTCGGAGTAGTATTTGCGGAAATCAGGACAGTACATTGCTCCAGACGGTCGTTAGTTCGGACATTTAAATCTAAGTTTTAAAAATCGAATACTCGAATAGTTACACACGAATATTTGAATATCATTTTCAGTAATCGTTCTCATCCATAGAATGTAGGTCCGTTAGTCCGTCCGGTCACAAAAAATTGGATTAAACCATCCGACGATTTCTTACAAGGAAATGTGGTTACTTAATAAAACATGTGATGTTTAAAAACAAATGTCTTCATTGTTTAGTGTCCCTTTGACTTTTCGAGAACCGATTGTATTACAGGAAACAACAAATAAGTCAATAAAAACGTCGTGGTACAAGGTGAATTGTTAAAGTCATTATCATTTGCGTGTTTACGTACCATCACATTGTATTACAGAAGATTAAATACACATGCTGCTAGTACATTCTAGAAGGACAATACAACATATAAATGAACAAGACACAACAACAAGTACACAATTTTGAACTTAATCCACAAAAGCGAGACTTGTACTAACCACACTTAAATCGGTTATAAACGGAACTACTAAATCACGCATTATTTACAATGTAATGTATTGATAGAGATCATATAAATAGAGATAATATTTAGTTTTGAGTAATAACATGTACCATGTTCTATTTCTATGACAGACCCCCCCCCCAAAAAAAAAAAANATTGTCGCACTGTCGTCATCGTATTATCGCACTATCGCATTGTCGCCATCGTACTATCGCACTGTCGCCATCGTATTGTCGCACTGTCGTCATCGTATTATCGCACTATCGCATTGTCGCATTGTCGACATCGTACTATCTCATTGTCGATAATCGCCTTCCGGTACACAAACTTATTATTATTCTTATAGCAGAAACAAAATAGATGACTTTATAAAGATGTACTTTGAAAGAGGTTACAGTTATAATGAAATCAAATTCTTACTAAGTTATATAATGGGTATTGATGTAAGGTATGCCGGACTGTAAAGTATTTTTAAAAGTGGCTCAATCTAGGAAAAAAAACGATGTGCGCATGTGTACCGAAAGGCGATAGACGACAATGCGACAGTACGCTGACGACAATGCGACAGTGCGACAATACGATGGCGACAGTGCGATAGTACGATGGCGACAATGCGATAATACGATGACGACAGTACGATAACGCGATAAAACGATGGCGACAATGCGATGATACGATGGCGACAGTACGATATGAATATCGCATTGTCGCCATCGTACTATCGCGTTTTCGTACTGTCGTCATTGTATATTTGCATTGTCGCCATCGTACTTTCGCATTGTCGCCATCATACTATCGCATTGTGGCCATTGTAATATCGCACTATCGCATTGTCGCCCTCTGGATTTGAATGCGTAACCACGATTGCACTAACGGTATTCCGTACGGGGAGGCTAATATTGGAATCAAATGTGAAGGGCCTAATTTCTCCTGAAGGAATGAACGAACTCAGTGTTATGTCGCTTCCTTGTGTACAGTTGTTATTTATTTTAAGAATCAATAACTTGAAAATTGTAATCGGCAAACAAGTATTTTAAAAAAAGAGCAATTTTGTGGTATTTATTAATAATAATTATTTCTTCAAATAGTAAGGTTTATTTTCTCTACATGGACTTGCAAAGGTAATCACAACACAGTACATAGATAGATAAAATACTTAGTCTACTAAATCTACTTACATTCTTATCTATCAGAAACATTAACATAAATGAACGTAAACAAGGGTTTGGCTATTGACACGATAATCTTTATCGCCATAAACTTTAAAGGGACTGTCCACTAGATTTTGGCATGTATTGAAGCTTGTCATTAAATGCTTTAAATGCTTTATATTGATAAATTTAAACATTTGAACTAAAAATCTCCAGTAAAAAAAAAACAAGAAAACAATTTTAAAAAAGGAAAAAAAGTAACCCTCAACAGGGCTCGAACCACTGACCCCCGGATTCCTGGAGTCCTAAGTAAAAAGCTACCTGTTTAGACCACTCGACCACGGACGCTTATGTATAACACAGATGTATTTTTTAGCTATATAAGCAATCCTCGTAGGTTCCCAAAATATCGTTTCGCGTCGCGCGACGCTTTATCTAGTGGACAGTCCCTTTAACAGATATACATCATTTTTATACCGAACGGAAGCAATTTGTGTTGTGTTTGTATTTTTGAGTCATAAAAAGCGATTCTTCGCCTATTTGTTCGTAAAGATTTGCATTATAAATACTTATTAATTAACTGTGTTAGGAAGGTCATTGTAATATTGTGTATTATTATACAATTTATGCGAATGATATAGTACATGAATCACCAGTTTATATTTGTAAGATAAATAACATCATAATATTCTTGTCTGATAACTGGCAACTGAAATTGTGATAAGATTTTGCGGAGCATGATATGTATTATGAGTCACGAATATTACCTAAATAAATATTTTGATGGTAAGTTTTGTGTTACTTTTATATTAATAGTATTATGATAGTGCGGGATATCCCGGAAAGTAATTAAATTGTATAAAGTGGTATAAAGCATTTAAGCTTGTTAACATTGGCATTGTTTTATAATAATGTGTCACAATTCGTGTAAGTTAGATAATTTTATAGAAATAACTACTGAGAAGAAAATATTTGGTAATAGGTATTGCTAGATTATAGGTAATGATATTATTAGTACTTTTTTAAATGTAAACCTGTTTGAAACCTGATTCTTTGTAAATCTGGCTTTTCTCTATAAATTATATTCGTGATGATGTATTTACATTTTTACATTATGTGTGGCTGAATCAATGTCTCGTTCTAGAGTAAATAAATTATATAATGACATTACATAATATAATAACATTGTCATACATAAATTTTAAAAGGTCAGATAGTGGTGGAATAAATTATATTTGTTTTCATAATGTATAAAGTGAAAATCAATACCTGAAAAAAGCTGTTACAGATGAGATCATCAAGAGTACGGGAGATCTTCACAGTAAACGTACTGGTTATGTCGTGAACAGATTAAAGACCACAGACGTCAGTCAAAGTCAGCCATTAGGGGAAGGTAAATTTAACAAGTATTACCTTCATAATTTGGAAGACTGCCTGCACACTTTAAATGAATATGTATGTCTTTAGATTTGAGTAGGCACATAACTGTAATAATAAAATGCTTGTTAGTAAGATAGTATAGAAGACTTCATGAGACTATTTGATGTCTAAGTATTTGTCGAGCATTTAGTGTAATCATACCATGTCTTATAGAATATATTTCAGCGAAACCTATACATATTGTTATAATAAACTTGATAAAAAACCAATTAAGCGAGCATTATGTATTTAACACGAATGTTTTCATGACCCTTAATTAGTTATCCGATATCGAAGGACAGTTCTTATCCAATTAACCTGTCAGATTTTTGCAAGAGTTTATATATATATTACATTTTTATTGTATGTCTGTTTATTTTTATTTCTATTGACGGTTGTATTTTTTGTTTTATTGCAATCGCGGTTTAACATTATGTCAAACATGTATATGACTTTGAACGATTTGTTTTAATGTTTTGTAAGACAGCAATGCCTAATTGAAAACTTCAAATAAAAACATATTTAATAACATAGATGCCAAATAATAATATTTACAATAGTAAAATTGTGAAAGTTTGAAATCGCAGTCAAAATATTGATTAACGATCTGAAAGTCTGCGCGTGATTGTATCTTATGACATAGACACACGTAGTTTGAAAATTGCTCAAGTTAAGTATTAACAGGACGAAAACATGTTTTGATAACTTAAGTTGAAACTTGAAATAATCCCCGTAAAGGCGCTAATTACAGAGGTTGAATCTTTCTACTTGTATTATTCTTTTTAGATTCGAATACTACAACAAGCAACATGAAACTGGAGCAACTGATAACAGTTGGATACGGTGTGACTGGAATAGACGTCATGCCGGATGGGAGAATTGTAACTGTGTATCAAAATAAACAATGCATTGTCATGAACGACAAGCTGATAAAGGTCGGCAAAAAGTATTTGCTTCGGGCGATTCCACTAGGTGTCGTTTGTATGTCAGACAATGAAATTGCCGTGGCACTTAACAATAAGACAGTATGTGTTCTTGTAGTCGAGAGTGACTGTGTTATACGGGAGAAACGAACATTCATAACAAATGTGCAGTACCAGTCTTTGCGTAAGCTAGACGACAGCACTTTAGTTGGCTTTACACGCGATATACCAGGACACGCAAGAAAAATCACAATCGACGGTAAAGAGGAGGACTTTAAAACTCTTAAAAATAGAGATTATACTAGTATTTGCCTTATGATTCATTGCAAGTGTGAGTACATTCCTGTTCTACACACTTTTGTGACATGGGACAAAGAAAACAACAAACTGTATTTACATGACACTGAGACGGGTATAAACAACGGTGTGCAGTTTGAGAAAGACATATATGCAGTATGTCAGGGTCCTGCGGACAGCGCGGTGGTGGTTTGCAAAAGTGAAGTTGTGCAAATTACATTAGATGGTGTAATATTGCGGAAGTGCAGTTATAGCGGTTATGCACACATGGCTCGTGTGAACAAGGACTTCAGTCAGCTGGCTGTAGCAAGCTTTAATACAATAGAGTTGTGTAAGTTGTTCATTCCATGACTAGTTAATTTGCCAACACCTGATGCAGATATTTAATTTTGACATAAACTTGGAAATTTTTATTTTTAAAGGCCATCTTTTAATAATAATATCAATCATAATTTTTTTTTAAATGTGTTTTTATTTCAAATAGAATGTGTGCGTATATTCTATCAACGCTGAAAAGCAAACGCGTTTTGCAAATAATGCTATGACAATGGGTTAGCAAACTAGTTATATTTATAGTTGTTCATCATGCAATAATGCTAAGACAATGGGTTAGTAAACTAGTTATATTTATAGTTGTTCATCATGCAATAATTGACATCAGATTTGATGTTTACATATCGAACGTAGGAACGTATTTCTGTAATATCTGTTTTATATGTTTCACTGCATTGTTTAATGCAACTTCTTAAAAAAAAACACAGCACAAGTATGCATAAATGTTTCATAATAGTGTGTTTGTATTTCATACAACATGCCGTTCTTCGATATACTACTCTGTTATAATATGTTCTTTATATATCTACTACAACACCGACATGGCGTCTGGAGCCGAGGGCGTTATTGGAATTCGCTGTCACCGGAATGGACTTCTTACCAGATGGAAGACTTGTTGGAGTATATAAAAATAACACATGTGTTATAATGAACGACAAGTTTAACAAGCTCGGAAGAAGATTTATATTTAAGGCATGTCCGAAGGATGTGGTCTGTATGTCAGACAGCGAAATAGCTGTGGCATTATATAACATGACTATATGTGTGCTAACCGTGCGACAGGATGGAGTCATACATGAGAAAAGTTTGTTCAAAACAGAATTGCGGTACCAGGCGTTACGTAAGTTCGACTCGACCATTATGGTCGGCTTCGCAGAAGAACGCGCCAGAAAGATTACCATGGACGGCGTGGAGCAGGAATTTAAAGCCTTTATAAAGAACGGTTATTCAGGAGCCGTGTCAGCATATAATTGCAAATATGCATACATTCCTTGTATTCACAAGTTGGTGACTTTTAACAAGAAGACCGGATTAGTATGTCTGCAAGACCCAGAGAAAGGCACATCAAAATGTGTTCCGTTTGAGAAAGAACTATACGCACTGTGTCAGGGTCCTGCGGGTACCGTGTTTGTGGTCTGCGACGGGGAATTAATCCAGATGTCTTGTGATGGTCATACACTGAATAAATGCAGCAACATAATGTTTGCAGATCATGTATGTGCAAATAAGGACTTTAGTGTGATAGCATTATCAAACCCTTTTTCTGTAAGTCTTTACAAGTTGTCACGTGAATGAAAAATTGACAAACGGTTACAAACTTGTTGCAGACATCATATTTCAATTCTTACTGAACATATCTTTATTTGCTACTTTAGTATATTTATGAAAGTAATGTACACATATCGGTATATTTACTAATGTGTATTTATTTCATTGTAATATAGTTTTAAAGTATGCATACGAAAATTATAATATATAGAGGATATTTGTTTGATTCGGTGGATTATCGATTTTAATTCACGAGCCACGAGTGAAAATATATATTTTCTATGATCACGAGTGAATTAAAATCGATATTCCACCGAATCCAACAAATTTTCTTTTTATTTCATGCTTTTTTCACAGTTTATATACATTGTTAAAGAGTTTAACTAAAGAATGTCGTTGGGATAATGACGTCATTTCGTCGAAATAATGACGTCATTTCACAGTAAACAGTGAAAATCATCGATAATTTTCACTGATAATTTTCATTGTTTGGAAACATTGAAATTATCAGTTTTAATTCACTGATATTTCTCTATAAACCACCGGAAAGCATTAAATAAAGTGTGGTATGTGGTTCAAATGTCATGCGTAAGAAAAAAGATTGTATCTATGGAGAATGTATTTGTATACAGGAACATTAATGAGCTGGCAAACTTAAGTACTATAACAAAATTGTGTTTGTTACTGTAAAAACAACTTGCAATGCTGTTACGACTAAGTGACTAAGTGTCATTTACGTATTTGTTTTGAACTGCAAATACATTTGTTGAAGTTAACAAAATAGAAAGTTTAAACTCATTTATGCTACAAGTGGTAAATTTTAATTTTGAAAAAGTTTACGGAACATATTGTTATGTTTGCTGTATAATGAATTATTTGAGTGTATTATATTTTTGCTAGATTTACAGTTAGTGTACAATAGAAACGTGTTAAGGATATACGATACGTTTGTTTAACTATGTTGTTAAAGCTAAGACAAACAAAATATAACTCAATATCCCTTGTTGCGTTATTGTTATACGCATGATTTATACAACATATGGGTTTTGATATAATAATCTAATTGCTCTTTGTATGCACAAAATATATGTTTTGAAAGTGAGAAATATCTTTATATGAATATATAAGAAAATATACCATGGTGAGTGAGCAAATTGTTGTAACAAACATTGATTGATTATCTTTCACTTTTTGATGATGTTTTTTATTGTTTTTAGAATATTTTTTATCAATTTTTGTTTAACATTCAGTAAAATGTTATTTGTATTCAGTGTGTTTCAATAAATAAGATTCCTTTAACTTCTTTTAGCAAAAATTCAATGTCAATTTATGTATCTATATTATGGTATAGTTTTCATTACTGTTTTGAAAGTTCAAGCACTTTTGTTTATTATAAACCTCGAAAATATGTAAACAACCTTCCACATTTTATAAACATATGGTTAAATATTGTATTGCTTAAATGAACAAAAAAGTATGATGTTGAGTCACATGTCAATTGACCTTTAACTTAAGGACTAAAAACCACGGGGCCCGTTAAAGGTAAACATACCGAGTAGACTTTAAAGAAGGTTTGAATGAAGGTTTTGAATTTATTGTTAGCATAACGTTTACAACTATTGGTCATTATATGCATATATGTATAAACAAATACTGACCTTGACCTTTAACTGAATGACTGCAGTCGATGCTATTAGTAACTTATTACTGTTAACAAAATTGCATTTACAAATGCATCGGCTTTGAAAGGTTATTTCTCGCACAAAGTTTGATAATTTCCATAAAAGGAGTTTTATTTTATCTTAGAATTGGTTTTTCACCTTGAAATTGACTTTGATCTAATGCCACATAAAATGATGTTGTTTTCGTGGCTTTTTAAATTATTTGGGTGATCTAAAAAATCACATGATCCAACAATTCGACGTAAGTTGTACAATTGGAGGGACTAATGCCTGTCATTTAAGGAAAATTATTTGTAAGTGATTGTTTTTTGTTGTTTTATTAATCGACATAATCGTACATGTATTCTGAGTTTCTGAGCACACTTCGACGCACACTTCATGCTGTAGAGACAAATGGCAGTAACACATACAAAACATACAATTCACGCATTAGTAGATTTATATTCTATCTGATTTCAAATAAACTGAGACGTTTTTTTTATCAGTAGTATATAGAAACAATTGATTTTGATGTAAGAAGTGATATAACCCTGGCTTGCGTCTGAATTAAACACATGCTTATATTAGTAGTTATGGTTTGTTTAAATGTTTAACTTTGTTTTAATGTATATATACTTAAATATTGAATAAAAAGAATTTCATGAAACAAATACAAGCTAGTTCACGTCAGGGTTCAGAAAGCACACACAAATAAAAATCTTACAATTGAACGTCTGTCTGACGTATGTAGAAATTTCCCATATATTCTCCGCTCCCTATTGTATCTGCTAAACCTCGTTGAAAGTAAAGTTAATGAACAAATAATTGAAGATCAGAATGAAACTGGAAGAGTTATACGGACGAAAAACACTGTCAAGGTAATATAGCACGTGTAACATAACCGCGTATGCATAGTATTTATTCTTATATCATAAATATTATGTTACAGAGAATGTTATTAATATGATAGGAATACTTAGATGTTTTAATTATGTAGAAAANCATGCTTAATATTATGTGTGACACGATTACTTCATTTAAGAGATACGTAGCACTGCATTAAAGCTTTATGATTTGCATAATTTATGGAAAAGACGCAAAGAAAGCTGAATGTATGCATTCTGTTTTTGATCTGTGTCTTATGTCTATAAATAAAGCAAGAATAAATATTTAACAAATTACTTACTTTGAACGAACGTTCTCGTCTCCATTTGGACTACTGAAGTGTTCTTCGTGATCACGTGATTTCTTGTGTTTGTCCATAGTGAAATACCGTCAAGCCTTACAAACTCAGGCCCAATAGTTGCGAAAATTTGCATTGATTAAACACATACATGACCTATATACATATTACTGTACAGTAAATAGATAATAAGAAATTTATAAATACGTGTCGTTGTTTTGACCTCCAATTATTAACAATGACACCCAAATCAATAAAGATCATGCTTTGGACTTGACCCAACCTACTCAGTTGAAAAACCAGAGACAGAAGGGAAACGTGACATAAATTTGAAACATTACATTTGTATATACATTGTATGATCCTTTCAAATAATGAATAGGACTCACATAACCAAATTGATGCTCTCGTCATGCATAGTCATGACGTCATACATTTTTTCGTTCAAGACAACATAGTTCTGACACACGTCAACAAAGGGTTACCGGTATTACCGTCTTCTGTATGTCGCCATGAAGTATTGAGTAAACATGCATAATTAATATATGGACGATAAACTGTTCTGACAACTTAAACTAAAGCATAGGCATTGTACGTGTATGCGGTCAAATATTTAAATAGATACAACCGTGTACACATATTAAATAATTGATGATCATGTACAAGAATGTTTCTGGTTAAATGAACCACTGAATATTTTAAGGTTCAGAACTTTTATTGAATATTACATTAATTTACAGTATACTGTATAAGTGAATATTTCTGCGTGTCGAAAAGTTAGCAAATTCAAAATAACAGGCATTTAGCGTGCGGAAATGTTAGGGAATCGTCCGTATCAAAAGGACATAAAAATATTTCAAGTTGTAAAAAATGCAATTTATTGCTGGTTACATACACGATCGTTAGTTTACACGATCGTTTGATTGACGGATTATAACTGACTACATTTAACATTGTTAGTTTTGTGAAATCTATTAGTTTATGTGTAGGACAAATCTTGTTCTATGTAAACTGTTTTACTGATATGTGATCACACTTATCTTGTGAAATAAAATGATTTTAGCATTGTTTGTTCTGTGTTTTTCTTTGTCAAAAATTGCTGTTTGCTAGAAGTTGTTCACTTGCATTACACGAATGTATAAGACAATTGCGAGATACAGGTGTTGTTGTTAACATCTCCATTGTAATGAGTGTTGCAATCGGTATAATGGGAAATACATGTAACTATAAGCAAGGCCTGTTCTCCGATAACAATAATCCTATTGTTATCAAGCGAAAAGTTGTGAAAACATGTTTCCTACCGAGGATTGAGAGTAAGTGTAACATAATAATAAATATATTTTTTTATAAACTTGTTTATATATATTTCTCCAAAAACTTATAATCGCAATTATTTTAAATCGCTCACATTTTTTTTTTTTAAATCTTTAACCGGTGTCAAGATTAAATTTCTTACACGATGGTATACAGTAATTATCTTTACCCGGTGTCACTGTAAATTTCTACCTCAATGGCGGCGCAATTTTGGCTGGCAGAAAATTTAGCGAATTCATTGCGTTCGCGAAATTCGCAAATATTTCCACTTCGCTAACTTTACCACTTATACAGTATATACAAATCTGAAAAATCTTATAAAATAAATAAACAGTTGCTTGCGGCAAGCATGGCCGTATGAACCATGTTATATAAACTAAAAATTAATTAAGTATAAGCTTTAAACTCGTTCATGAGACTTAAATAATTACCATTTATGCTGCAAAACATATATTAAGTTAGATAACTGACTTGATTCAGATATGATAGGGTTGTATTTGCATGCACTCTTCAAACACCCGTGTTAACAAAAGCAACATAAATGTAACTTTGAAAATAAAAAAAAGCTTTGACATCCGACAAATATATCTGCCGGATTACATAATTGATGATTTTTGTGTAGTAATTTTTACATAAAATGTATTAAACACATCTTAAATTCACAAGTTATTGAAAGAATGTGCTTATTTTCTTTACAATATGTAATGATTATTTAAAAAAAACAACATATTATTTACATAAAAGCATTTGAATTCTATGAACTATCTATATTAAGGTAGTGCCACTGTAATGATTTACCGCGATTTCTTCGAAGATTGAAGAGCCTGTTTACATATAGATATCTAATTTAAGAAGGTACAAATCTAATGTTGTCGTGGCCGAGTGGTAAAGGCGATAGACTAGAAATATTTTGGGATCTTCCCGCGCAAGTTCGTATCCTGCCGCCAACGCATATTTATGCGTGTTCAGACGCTGTTGTTCAAGGCCAAGTATGGAGACGAGAAACAACCCCTCGACCTCATTGAGTACGTTTAGCCGTCTTCGTTGCACTTTATCAGGACTAGAATGTTTATGTGCCTGCGCTGAGGCTCTGGTACCCAAAACCTGTGTTAACACCTTATGTTTTGCGTTGGCAATTTACATTTAATTAAACATTTTATTTGCGCTTTTGTCATCCGTTTTTCTTTCGGGCAGTAAGTCAAATTTGATTAAAAACAATAGCAGGGTGTTAATTACATTTCTCTCTTCCTAAAATTATATTAAAATTACAGTAAATTGCATAAGTTTTCAATGTTATGACTCAAAACCTAATTAAGACAAGATTGTGGAGACTGCGAAGCTAAAACAACTATTTGTTATTTACTGTAAGTAAATCATTTAATCGTTGGTGAACAAGGGTACAGTATTTAAATGCGTATTATGTTTTAAAGCATTTGTACAGCAGACCAAATGAGAATTAAAATTGATTGAAGTAATGTTTTGTAATGCATATTGAACTCTTAGTCTTTTTTTGTTTTTGTACATATTTTATTGATACATGTTTTTGATAGTTAATTACCATTCTGTGTGACCAATTTCGTTTGATTTTACCGTTTCATAACTACATCAGTTATAAAATTTGTTTAAATGTTAAAGTCGTATTAAAAGTTTGCAAAAACATTTTTCGTGGAGCTCGGAAGCCAATTACATGACATAAATGTAGTATTTTGGATTCAGCTTTGTTTTGTATAATTTCAATGAGTGTCAATGTAATCTGAAAATTATAAGGGCGATCATGTGTCAAAGTGTAGAGTCGCTGCTCATTCTTGCATTTTATTTTCGTCTTTAGGTATGTATTAGCGGTTTGTTAAATTTCAAATCAGTCTTTACTGTGGGTAACACAGCATCGAGTCCAAATATTATATGAAAACGAATGTCACAATTATTAATACTTATATGTTTAGCTACGGGCATTCATATTATTCACGACAATTATTTCTATCACCGTTTTATAAAAAGAGATTCCACAATCGAGAAGGCATGAACAAAGAGACAAAACAACTTTATCTCTGCAACTAACATTCTCCACTCAATAATTGCAATAATTCATCAGTCAATCATCATATAAATCTCAACAGCAGAAGCAAAACAACGTATAGCGTATCGCCTTTTTTTCTCTCAATTACATAACTTAAGAAAACTTGTGTGAAAAATATATACACACACGTGCATGAAACGTTCTCGAACGAAAATGAGCGAATAACAAGTGTTGTTGTTTTAAAAACAATTACCACGAATATTAATTGTTTTTAGTTTTCTAACGGACAATAAGTCACTTATTGCACGATCCGACCATACATTTATCAGTGTTTCAGTGGTTTCAGGTTTAGAGTATTACGCCATTAATGTCGCAAATGATGTCATCATATGCAATAAAATACATATCGATGCTATATTTAATGGGCTATCAAGTAGTTTCAGAGTTTCCGCCGCTGCTGTGGACTCTGTTGTTTCGAATTAAGGATTCGACGTCGTTGGTGGAGATAAAGTAATGAATGTTTAACGCATTTGAGACGTTGCGTGGGTTAGGTAGTTTCCGATAAATAATTTGACGTCGTTGATGGGTGCACAAAAGTTCATTTTGTAAATGTTTGCTTCTGCTTTGCTGGATGTTACTATGCTTCTGTTGTAGGTTTAATGTCGTTATTTGTAGATATGATAATTTCTGAGTAAGGGTTTGAACTTTTCGCGGAAGTACTTACGTTTCAGATTAAGATTTGACTTTTTTCTGGGGCTACACAAATTTCAAATTTAAGATTTGACGTTGTTGAGGTTGGTACAGTTCTTTCTGATTAAATGAGATATTGCGAAGCCGGGTGTAAGGTAGTTTACGATTAAGGTAACTGTTTTAGCGTCGTTGACGGGGATGCAGTGGTTTCCAATTAAGACGTTGACGTCGCCGTTTAAGGGGGTGCAGTGGTTTGCGGTGGTGATATTGACGTCGTTGTTAAAGAGGGTGAAGTGGTTTGCGGTGTGGATGTTGACGTCGTCGTTGAAGGGGGTGCAGTGGTTTGCGGTGTGGATGTTTACGTCGTCGTTGAAGGGGGTGCTGTGGTTTGCGGTGTGGATGTTGACGTCGTCGTTGAAGGGGGTGCATTGGTTTCAGGTTTAGTAGTTGGCGGGGGTGCAGAAGACGGTGACGTCGTCGTTGGCGGAGGTGTCGTAGTTTCCGGTGTGGACATTGACGTCGGTGACGTTGTTGACGGTGCAGTCGTCAGCGTGTTTATGTCCGCCTTCTTCTCATCAAATGTAGAACTACACAACAGCACCCCTGGACTGTCATCTTTCACAATGCGAGTATATTCTTTGCACCTGCAATGCACAATTTATTAGACAACACAACTTATTTTTCAGTAATTTTTAACATACTAAAAACTCACACAAATCATTTTTTTTTATCGATTATGCATGTTAGTTCAAGTTTTAAATTTGACCCAATATCTTGGTCTGAATTTACGTTCAAAGCTTCTTTTGCCCGATAAGCGGGTCTGATTGAATATTTATTTTTTATTTTGCCGCAATACATGGGTTTGATGGGAATTCTAGTTTTATTCTGACTCGATTTTATGTGCAGTTTATTTATGAAAATATGAATTTACCCCGCTTTGTTAGATCACATCGTTCGCAAATCATTTTTCGCAAAAAAACTATGAAAATACATAATCATAGTTGCCGTAATCCGGGAAATCCGGGCTTAATGCATATGCGTAAAGTGTCGTCTGTGATTAGACTGTGCAGTCCCCACGGGCTAATCATGGGCAACACCTTCCGCTTTTATGGAATATTTCGTTTAAAGTATATCTCCTCTAATCAAAATCCAGTATAGGCTGAAAGTGCCGTCCCTGATTAGCCTGTGCTTAATGTTGAAGGCTATGAATTGCGTTTAAAACTCAAGCGTGTAAATCACAGAGGAATCCAGAAGAATTATGATTTCTTGTTTGAAAAAAAAACAACATGTAAATATTCTCTTTGAACATAAATATCAAATGTGAAAATGGTTATTTGTGTGTGTGTGTGGGGGGGGGGTGCACACAACATTAAACTGCGTGTATCGTTACACACCATCCCATGCGACACACGGGCACTGTAAGGTCCTTCAGGTTACAGTCATATTTGTCGTCGAAGAAGGGGACCTTCTCGTATCTGAATATCGGCCGGTTGGGCGGGAAGCATCGACTGATGCGTTCATGACTGCATACGCCATTGTGAATAAGGGCGAGATGGTCCCCGTCCTTTGAGCAGTTGAAATTCCACCGGGAGGATGACTGAGAACAATCTGAAGTGAAATGTATTCATTCTTTATCGTAAATGCATGAACATGATATTTAAGTACAAGATGTCAATGCTTAAGGCGTGATTGTCTTTTTATGTCGTTTTTGTATCTTAAACGTTATTCATTTAAAAATCTGATGTCAAACTTAGACTTTATAAATACAATTCTATGAAAACACCAAGGCGTTACTAAATATCTTTATCAGTTTATATGAAATTCCCTAGGAATTGTAAAAGCGTACGAATATTTTAATAAATACTTACTCGCGTGTTTATGATATATATAATAACATGTAAATGGTACATCTGAAGTTATTTATATGATACGTTTGAAAACTTAACGCACAATCCTGTTTTTGAACGCATTAAGAATATTAAAAAAAATAAAATAACGGTCTCATGTTTCTCGTTGAACTTGACAGCGCTCTTACTTGCAAAACGCTCGCATGTTGGCAGTTGCAGATACCCAGTGTGCGTGTACTGGGTTATGGTGTCTCTAAGCCTACACCCTAATGTAGCGTGGTTTGTAACCTCCGCCTCAGTGAAGGTTGTGTTACACACTGTCTTTGTGCCGCTGATTGAATTCTGTGTTCTTGAGCACGTCATTTTGTCTGGTGAAAAATGTAAACAATAACTGCATTATTTTGCAAAAAAGCCATGTCGAGCACGTTGTCAAGAATCTATTTAAAGGTCTAATTGTCTGCCAAGCAGAGTTCGTCAATCGTATTTGCCTCTTGATTCATTTCCTAATGGTAAGGGACATTTAATGCTACATCCAAAAATTTAAGCTAGGACTTCGAACGGAATTCTATAGTTCAGACTAAGACATCTGAATGGATACTGTCCTATGGACTGGGTATAATGGCATGTCAACACTTACTGAAGCGACAAGAGGATTGAAATACCCTTTTTTCATTTGGGACTCGTAGTTAACCTTTTTTTCAACGACGAAGAGATTTTACAACTACAAATACAGGTGACTACATTCTTTCCGAAGCGGAATTTAGTTTGACCTTTGTAATTTGAGCTAGGAACAAAGGGTATATCAAGGCCACATTTTGATTATTTTTGGAAAGATCTTTAAAAAATTGGCCTGAAGTGTAGTGCAGTTGCAAACCGGATTAATTGGTGTAAATGTAACTTTTACTTTTGAATTTGTGGCTTAGGTCGTGCGCGCGACACGCCGTCTCTACATGTGATCATTTGCTGTAAAGTTTTTAAACCTAAGTAACGAATGATAAAGTAACAGTCCAGATAAGCAATATATTGACCATATGAAGTTACAGTCCAGATAAGCAATATATTGACCATATGAAGCTTATGACCCCTAAGTGTGATCCTTGATCTTAGCACTACGGACAATTGTGTTGCGTGCGTCACGCCGTCATGGTGATCATTTGTGGTAAGCTGTATTTTTTTTTAAGTGAAACAAAAACAGACAACAACAAATAAACAACTTTTCATACAAAAATAACAACACAAATATGAATGAAAATGTTGTCGTAACCATGGAACGTTAAATGGTAAGTTTTCGTTGCTTGACCGCTTTACATACACCGAAACATCAAACTTTGCACAGACTTAGTACATGTAAAATTGTATTATATTAGGACAATACCACTTGTATAGTGTCTATACACTTACGATTGAAGCTTTTTTCCCCGTCGTGTGCAGGGGCAAATACGTCTACGTTGTAATTGCCACAGTCTCCTTCGAGGGTGCATGTAAAATCGAACTTGGTTTTATCAGCGCCTTGGCACTCGACGTAGGTCACCGATTGATTGACCATCGTCTGCACTGTGCGGGTACTTATGGTGCTCTCTACAGCCAAATATAGAGAATACATGTAAAACTAATTCCGTTAGTTTATTATTTCCGCTGTGTTCCGTTTTTAAAACATACTTCGGTGTTCCGTTTTCGTTACAAAATAAGTCTTTCGTTTTGGTAATAAACTACGGTTTTCCTTTTGGTAAAATTATACATTTTTCCGTTTTGATAAACAAAAATACATTGTACCGTTTTGGAAACATACTTAATTTTTATTTCAAAAAGTGATGAGAAACACTTTTCCATATTGCTTCGATAACACGATGGTACTATGATAACACTAATATGATATAACGGTACGATGGTGAGATGCTATGATAACGATATCCAAATACCACGTTTTAACGATGACAATAATGCAATATCATGTGTTGCTATCGTCATCGAATCATTGCTTGAATACGCATAGGGGCATGCTTTATATGTTTGTCAAAGAAAACAAACTAAATGATATATACATAACGAAGCAAAATGAAACAACTGATGCAGAGAGATAGCTTATCAATAAATTTCAAATCGCAAAATAACATGTAGTACGAACTCGTTGTGCTTTCGTTCAAAGTTTGAAACACAGATATGACGCACTTTGTCAAAACATGTACCCTTTTTAATAATATAAATGTAGCTGATCGGAATTTCATGATACACATACTGTCCATAAATCTGAAAAGCTTTTGCTGACAATTATCACAGAATAATTTACATATCTTAGTCTTTTTTGTAACGATATTGTAGGACATGTAACCCCAAAAAACATCTGCGATATCCATTAACTCCCATTTATATTATTAATATACAGAAAACTAAGTCAATGTGTATCAAACGCAATTTATTAAAATGTCCCGTACATTCAGAATATGTAATTGTTTCGATGATTCTTCTTCGACGGATTGATATAACATGCGCTACAACTCTGTTGTCAACAGATGATGGGTAAAAATGAATGTCCTCAAACTGGAAAGGTTTACTGAATGATGTTGTAAAGTATCATTTGCTATTAACGAAATTAAGGACTTACCTTTAATACTGATGATGACATTATCCTGATGGGTTTTGTCATGACTTTTGAAGTACAGCGTGTAATTGCCCTGGCTTCTGCACGTCATGTTAGGTCCGGACGCCACATACAACGTGAGAATGTCTCCATTATAACTGCGGGTGAAGTCAATAGGTTTCACCTTTTCGCCCTTTAAATTCAAAACAATCTTGTAACGATTTCGATCATAAAATACGTTGTGTCGAAACATGGTCAGTTAATTGTCGTAGCTGGCGTAGAGAAGATTCTGTTGACGTGGATTATTTTGTGGTGTGTAGATAAGAAAATTTGCCGACAAAAGAAAGAAGGCAAATTTTTTATTTTATTAAATGCACATTTGATGTATACTAATAATCGTTTCATAGTTTTGGGGATGACATTTTAGAAATGATTGTTTATTATGCATTATTGTAAAATGTAATAGTTAAATATTAATAAAAAAGAAGAAAAAGTCTCAATCGAAAAATTGACGATTCTTAGAGAGTTTAGTATATGGGTCAGTTTGAACTTTTATTGTTTTCAGTTTAAGGACAAACTAGATTGATCTTGAGTTTAACAAACAATTATTTATAAAACATAATGCACCATTGCATCAACTTCGTCATTAAATGCGATTAAAGTATACTAACAGTGTTTTTTTTCAACAATAAGTTATTGACACATCACTTAAGATATAAGCATGTACTCCATTAAGTCTTTGTGAGAATCTTGGGGTTTCGTCTATTGAGTTTGTAAACAATAACATACTCCTAAATTGTGGTAGAGAGCAGTAACTTTAAAGACTGAAACATTCGTTCCCATGTTGAACAGTGTTATGCTGTAATTAAGTAAAGGAGCCCATACACCAAGCACGTTCTTCGACAGTTCGACCACGTTCTGAAGAAAATGCAGAACGGGATGTGAACTTGCTTGAACGTGTAGTTTTGGTCAGAATTAAACCTACAATATGATTGAATGACGTTCATACACAGTTCGCGCTACGCGCAGCTCGTTCATATCCCGTCCTATCCCGTTGCCAGTCCGTCTTTATCCAGTTCAAATCGGGTCAATTTTCTAATTGTCTACGTTGGTTTACCGTTTCCAGTCAGACCGAGCCCGTCCTCAGCCAGTTCGATCACGTTTGCACGCAGTTCTTCTTTATTCGTTGTGCAGTGGTAACTCGTTCAAAGGCAGTTCTCACTCCGTCCTACTACGTTCTTAGTACGTTTAGGACGTAGTTGCAGCCACGTTCTGCACGGCGATTATAAAACCGACTACGTTTCTGCCAGTTCTCATTAATATTTCACGCTTTGAGTCTGCCAGACGTACATTTGTAATGCCCCCAAGAAATAATTCCGCCAAATTGGCAGTGAGGCTAAAGGTTGCCGCCATTTAAAAAACACAAATCAATATCTCAACTGAAAAACGTCAACAAGATACAGAAGGTATTGAATCTGCCTAAACTAAAAAATAAAAAGGAGCGCGCTTGTCTCCGGTAGCTTCAGATGATGGATCTGCGTCTTGGTCGGGTAGTCAAATATCGCTTCTAACATAAATTACACGAAGCAAACATTAAAAAAATTAACAGCTTCAAGATTGTCCATGTTTCAACTAAATATCACAAAATAAGGATGAATTTTGAGACAATGACCTCTATTTATATGCAAATTGTCTGAACGTATTGTATTTACGGTTTGAACGCTGTAACAACTGCATTGATCGAATAAAACGTACTTGGAATCTACTGCGAACTCCTTAAAACAAGTACAACGTGCTAAGAACTTACTGAGAACTTATAGAACGTGTTGCAGACGTTGTAAGAGCTTATCTTTTAGTTTCTATTTATTTACACGAATCAAGATCGTACTTGGAACGAATTGCGGACGGGGTCGGTCTGTCTGAGAACGGATAGGACGGACTAGAAACGGACTCGATCGGTGTGGCATCGTACAGGTAATTTCGGTCCGATCGCACTACGTTCTGGCATGTTCATAACCCGACCTATCCGTTCTAAGTACGTCCATTCCGTTTCCAGTACGTTGTTACTACGTTAAATTGTAGAACGGGATGATCGGAAGAACATTTTGAGTAGGCTCAGAGTTCTGAAACACCTCTCCCGTTCAAACCCGTTCCAGACCGTCCACAAAGTTCGAAGACAGTTCGTAACGCGATGCATGTACGATCACTCCGTTCTCACACAGTTCGAGCCCGTTTAGTCACATTTTTTTAGAACGTACTTCGAACGGAGTCGGTGTATCGGGGGTATAAGGTCAGATGTAAATCACCATCCATGGATTTTCTTGGTATGCCAAATGTTTCGATGGATCAATATAAACTCTTATTATTGTGATGTAAACATGCATCAAGACTGAAGATAAACGAACGATTCACTCCAAACCTGCACAAAACCAAGCGAAAGTCGCATGTCTTAATTAAGGATTGATAATGCAAAAGTAAGAACTAGAGTCTAACTAAGATATTGGAAAACCAGGATACCGGGCCTTATGCAGTCCGCACAGGCTAATCTGGGACGACACAATCTGCCTTGACTGAGCACAAAGTCGCTACGACGTCTTAGAAAGGTTATTGAATACGGTTAATGGCAATTAGTGCAAAGACGTTACCTGTGGATCTATTAGCTCTATAAGGGTGGCGTTTTTGATCATCGTTCGAAGTTTATGACTCGTATCAATGGTGCACGTGAAATTCAAGGTCTTCCCCAGGCGGACAGAACTTGGTGGACATTCGTCTGCAACAGAAAACGTAACTGATGTTGAAGAGTCGATACAAGCAATATCGATGTAAAAATGACGCGTATTTGTACGTTATTGTAATTTTAATAGTTTTTACGAACATAAACAATAACAATATTCACATGTGGCTTGGAGACTCTCAAACATACTTATCATATGTCAGAAAACATACCGTATGCCACAGGGTCGGGTAAAACTGAACCCAATGGTGCTGAAAACAAACACACAAAAAAGCTGTAATTATGAAGCATCTGCAGTTGGAAACCGTGAATACTATATTGTAAGGGCCTTACAGCTCACTTTTGCATAAAAATTAGGCAGGTTTTTTTAAAAACTATTATAATATCAATACAGACGTATAAACAAGCAATTACCAATACACAACAACAACAACAACAACAACAACAATAGCAACAGCAACAGCAACAACAAAATTATTGTGACATGGCATAAAAAGTGGGCAAGGCTTTATAGTGAAGTAAACCAGGATTAAAATCCGGTCTTACGGGCCCATATCCCAAGTCACAAAACAGCGACACTACAAAAAACGTAAGAACGAAGGAAAATGAAGGAAAACAACGTGCGGCTTTTGAGTATGGACATACGCTTTAGGGTTTTATCTATAAAAAAAAAACAGATAAAGAATAAGGACATACGCGACGAATATTATTTGTCCGTATGACAATTCAAAATATAATCGGTAAATTTCTCAAAAACAACATCGTTATTTTTTCATATTACCTACATACATTAATATTTTTCTCTCATTCTATATACATGTTATTATAATAGTACATAGTATTAACACAAAGGAACTACATGTAGTAAACTAAACCCCACTTACTTGGTTCTAAATTCTTCTTTTTCTGGAGAATAATGGTGAGGGCCATAATGCCGGCGATAAGCATCATGCAGATAAGCACAAACGTCGCACACTTGCACGGCATACAGCGGCCGCCCTGATATCGAGGCGGTTAAGTTGTCAGTTTAGCGTAACCAAAAAATATCTTTAACGTTCGGCGAATGTAATTAGTGTATAATAAACGTAAACATAAATATTTTAAACAATATATATATATATATATAATCAACTTGATTAGAATAGCACACAGCCGCTCGCCCAATGATCAATTACCTAGACAATTCCACACTACTGACTTATCATTATATACGCAAACAAATAACAAATATATGTGTCTTAAAGATACAAATGTTATTTATCCTATTATATTATGTATGACCCCAATGGAAGACGCCATTATATTTACAAGTATAAAAACGACTCAAAAAGCTGTATTCGGAAAAAAATGTATAAAAAAAAAAAAAAAAAAAATAGCCTGGCTATGGGAAAACTGGGCTTAATGCTTGTGCAGTCCGCACTGGCTTATATTGTTTGTAATATTGGACGACACTATCCGCTTTAATGATATAGTTATTAAAGGAAGTTTCTTCTGTCTTCTTCTGCACAGGCTAATATGGGATGACGCTTCACGCATATGCATTAATCCCCGTTTTCCCAGAGAGAGGCTCATTTCTATTCGAAAAAGTGCTGGTCTAAATATTTGAAATAATTGTACATAGTTTCGCGTTGATATGTAGAGGGTGCATATTTATCAAATGATTGAAAGTTTCGCAAATCAACTTTGCATTGTCAGTTGATTCTCGTTTTATATGCGGTGGAGACCATCCAGAGAATTCGGTTACCTATACATGATTTATTTACGGAAACATATACTAAATTTACAGAGTGTAACTAACTGTCTTATCACAGGTGGTTATTTCACAATACATGTATATGATTTTAGAATGTTCATATATAAATAGTCACGCCAATAGTAGAGCACGCTAATTGTCTTCACGGGGTCTTTTATATACGACAAGGAGCCATCCGCTAAATCAACACACTTAACAAATGAATAATCTTAACGCTGACCACTTAGAAAGACTGTTGTCGAGAAAGGACATTTAACCTTTTAAAAAAATATGCACATCTTAAATTTAAGAAGAATTAACTGATTTGAATGAATTATCCTCTGTATCATATGAACCGCGTTATAAGAAAATCGGTTTCAAGCCATATGCGGCCAGAGTAGCTCCGGGCCAGAGCTACTCTCGCCGCAAATGAGCTTATGTGACTTTAAACGTATTTGGCTTGTAATGCTTTATATAT